>CAJUXJ010001131.1:0-47870 GCA_910589775.1 Avena eriantha
ACAATTCTCTACACAAGCAGAGCAAGAGGCAAGTTTAGCACAAACCTTCGACTACGCAGTGGTGGTTGTCCAACATGGCATGCTATCGACCCAAGCTAAGTATCTGCTCTGCAAGGCGAGTGGAATCCTTCACGATAGGCTACACCAAAAGAAATGAAGCTTCGGCGTTGTGACAAAAGTACAAACTCAAAATTCGACTGCCAGCGGCAAAAACAGTTTACGTGTTCCTTCAGGGACTCCGAAGAGACCGTACTGCCACCATCCTCTGTTCTTTAGAGTCTGCGACTTAAGATTCTTTAAAATTGGCGTCGTCGGAGGACGACGACGCTGTTTTGACTGCAAACATGACCAGTACCACTTCAGAAGAGAAACTTCAAGGAAACAAGACAAAATCGCAAATATAAAACTTACCCGTTGAATTTGTCAAGGTCAAAGGAATCATCCGACGACTCCTTCGGCAACCTCAGATTCTTTTGTGCGGGAGGAGCCATGACGCATATAGGAATGGCGGGGATTGGCTCCTCTGCAGCAGCAGGAGGACCCTCTGGCATCTTCGGAGAGGAGGCATCTGAATCCTCGCTACAGGAGTGCTTGCGAGTCCCTTGGTCACTAGACTCGGGGGCTTCATCCTCTTCCTCCACGGGATGGTGGAGCCCGACTCGTCCTCTTCATCCACCTCGCGAGGAATAATTCCTTTAGGTCGAGGAGGCAAGTTCGCAGCCACAACCCAGTCCTAACAATAAGCAAAGCATCAGTATACAGAAACCTCCTACAAGAAATCGAAAAAACAAGAAACTCCAAAGATAAATTCACCTCAGGTGGAGGGTTGCTGGCGCAGAATGGAGGCACGACTGAGTCACCCAGAAGATCCTCCTTGGCGGTGTACTTAGTGAGAAATCGCAACCCTGTCCACTCACTCACTCGAAGAGATGCCCTCCACAGAAATGCGAGTGGCATCACTAGCACTGGTCCAGCGAAACATTGGTGTGCCCTCGCCTGCAGAGGCTGCACCCGGCGACGCATCCAAGTGCGAAGGAGCTCTACGCCGCCTGCTTCTTTGCCTATGCGCTTTTTGAGGTCGCAGACACGCTGATAGGGGGCTCTATCTCTTCGACTTCGGCGGGCATCACTACATACTTCCATGACCTCCTCCACTTGTAGGGCTCCACTAGATCGAAGGGGGCAAGTCTGTAGTGCTCTCCATCAGCTTTCTGGTCGCAGATGTAGGACCACTTTTGCCTCCACCCTTGGACGGATGCGGTGAGCTTGATGGCGAAGTAGGTGATGTTGGAATCAACGTGGATCCCACAGCCTCCTATGTCGTAGACTACAGAACCCGATGCCGATTAACGTTTGAGATTGAAGAGCTTCTTGAAGAGCCCCAGTGTGGATCGATTCTGAGCTAGCACTCGCAAAGTGTGATGAAGCAAGCAATGTGGAGGATAAAATTTGGGGTCAGATGGTGAAGTTGGAGCCCATAGAAGCAAAGGAGACCCTAACGAACGATGTGGGGGAGAGAAAGACCGCAAATGATGAACGCAAGGAACATCACTAGAAAACCCGCAGGAGGACTCGGGATTACCTCGTCGTCGGGAATGCGCGAATAGTCCTCCGCGGTAGACAGTGTCATGTCCTGGCGCTGGTGAACAACTCCGACGGCTTGATGACGGAGGGGCGTCATGACCCATTGGTGACGCGGGTCCCTGCGCCTTGTTCTTCCCCAACTCCGGCGGCGCTGGTGCCCGCGGCGGCGCCCTTCTTCTTGGCTATGTTGGCAACAGCCGCAGATCCAGCGGTGGATCCTCCCTTCTTCTAACCCATCTTCACTGGCGATTTGAGTGCAGGAAGTATCTGGGGAAGTCATGTCTATGCACTCCTATTCTTGTAGACAGTTGTTGGGCCTCCAAGTGCAGAGGTTTGTAGAATAGCAGCAAGTTTTCCCTTAAGTGGATTACCCAAGGTTTATCGAACTCAAGGAGGAAGTGGTCAAAGGTATCCCTCTCAAGGACCATGCAATCAAGATACAAGAAGTCTCTGTGTCCCCAACACACCCAATACACTTGTCCGGTGTATAGGTGCACTAGTTCGGCGAAGAGATAGTGAAATACAAGTGGTATGGATATAAGACAACGGTGCCAGAAAATAGCTTTATGGCGCGTGGAAAACACTAAAGGCAATCTGAAATAAAGATGACAGCAAGCAACATGTAATAGATCTAGTTTGCAAATGATGTTTAATGCTTAGAAACAAGGCCTAGGGATCATACTTTCACTAGTGAACACTCTCATATAAATATCATCTCTTTGAATCTCTTAAAACTACTCTCTACTCGGGTTAGACACTCTAATCCATGGTCGGGCTATAACAACACACCTCAAAGTGCGCTTTCCCCATCTAGATAACCCCACACTGTCACCTTGAGCACTAGATGGTTCCAACAACACCACAATTCCATAAAAACATCCAACTCCAAATATAACTCATAACAAGTATTTGTAATCTCTAGCCTAAGTGCACCCATGGTGTGCACGCTGTCACTTTCACACACACATGGGGAGAGCAGGATCTATTAAAGAACTTGAGTAGCAAGGTAGATCTACTTGATTACAAAGCTCAAGATTATATCATGATCATGCATAGAGAGAGATGAATACATAGCTACCTAGCCCCTAGAGAACCTTAGCCTCGGGAGAGAACTACTCCCTCCTCATCATGGAATCAGCAACGGCAATGGAGATGGTGGTGGATATCGATGGAGATGGCTCTAGGGGCACTTCCCCGTCCCGCAGGGTGCCGGAACAGAGACTTTCTGTCCCCCGAATCTCCCCTTCGGGGGCGGCGGTGCTGCAGAACTTTTCGTTGCTGGAGCTATTCTCTTTAGGGTTTATGCATTGGAGGCTTCTTATAGGCGAAGAGGCAAGGTCGATGGGCGGCCAGGGGGCCCACACCATGCCCTGGCGTGGCCTAGGGTTGCCCGTGCCAAGGGGTGGTGTGGCCGCCCTGTGTCCCCCCTCCATCTCGTCTTCTGGCTCCATGAGTCTTCGGGTAAAATATCAACTTTGGATTTTGTCCCGTCCAATTCCGAGAATTTTCATTTTCTGACTTTCTTGGAACCAAAACAAGCAGAAAAATAGGTAACTGGCACTGTGTCATATTGTTAATAGGTTAGTCCAAGAAAGTGTATAAAAGTACTCCAAAGTGTGGACAAAACATAAGAAAGTAAATATAAAACAAGCATGGAACATCAAAATTATAGATACGTTAGCAACATATCAACATCCCCAAGCTTAGTTCCTTCTCGTCGTCGAGTAGGTAAGTGATAAAAAGAAAGAATATTTTTTTAGGTGACATGCACCATCATAGACTTGATCAAAGTATTTGTAAGACATGGATAGCTAGGATTATAGTACTTTAACATAGCATGAAAGATATATTTCTAACAATAAGACATAGCAACTATGTTGTAACATGAAAAGGCACAAACAAAAGATTCATGAATAACAATGCTTTGCAAGACATTTGATTGTTTCACATAAAGAAACATAGCAAAGTGGCATTCAGCTTGTCCCTCATAGAGTAGCAAACATAAATGCATAGGACACCTTCGAAGTTCATAAGGGTGACTAGATACAAATAGTTTAAGAACAAGCAATATCAAAATTATGCATCAATCAACAAGTCTTGTGACAATGCACATAGAACTAAGAATGGCCACTATGCTCTCTCAATAGGTGCATAAAGATAGAAGGTGGAGACTCAATATAAAAGTGGAAGAAAGGCATTCATAGAAGGAAGCGGGGATTCAAGTCTCATAAAGAGCTTCCAAAATTATGGTACTTATTAGCTTTCAGCTCTCATTGCCCCTATCATAAGCATCTTGAGTGATTAAGGTTGAAGTTAACAAACTATGGAGATATGCTTGACAAAGTATAAGTTGGAAATCTCATGTCCCTCGAATACGAGGGCCGCTCCTCATGCTACTCAAGTTTAGTTACTGGTAAGTTCTTGTCATAGTAAGTACATGTGTATCATAGAGAACCGCAAACGGGTACCCCTTGCCCAATGATACGGAAGAATCCCCATATCAAAATGACAAGGCAAGTAGACAATGAGCATCTCAGCAATCTTCTTATTTACATGGGAATATGGTTCTTTTTTCCCTCTTTCCTATTTTCTCATATCTTTTTTCTTTTTCTCTTTTTTCTCAATATCTGACTCTTTTTTTATAAGAAGAATGTTTCATAGATTGCTCACTATGGTGATGCTGCAAGTTTCCACCATGATTAGGCATGGCTTAGGCTAGCGGCCCAGGCGTTTTTTCTAACACACATACATAACTCCATGGACTTAGAAGCTCCCCTTTCATTTCACACCAACGACATCCATAAACAAAAGAGCATGATATCAACTGGGTACAATGTACAAGTGCAATGTTGAAAGCGTTCTCATGACAGCATGTTCTGCTAATCCCCAACATATAAGTGCAAGCATATACAACATAGATGACACAATGGTTCAAGTTTATTAGGGGCAAGAAAGTAAAGTGTGCCATCAAGTTTGTGAGAGCTTTAATCACTAATTTTCATATAACAAGTTTAATTCGGAAGGTAGATAAAACATGAATATACTTGGAATAGCAAATGCTAATAGGCAGGTATGGTGGAATCTTTGGAATAACTAGGTTTTATTTGGAGTTGGATACATGAGTGGAACTCATAATTGGTTATGGAGGCTAGCAAAGACTGGGAGCGACCAACTAAGAGAGAATAATGGCCATAATCATGCAAAGCGACAAAACATCAAAACATTCATATTAAAGCATAAGTGATATTACAAGTCGAAAACTAAAGGATCATAGAGGCTATGATGACTTGGGACAGTCATAACATGTGTGAGCATGCGCAAATTCAACCCCACTAAAGCATCAAAGGAGAATACCACCATACTACGCTTTAATATGGTAAAACAACGCATGATTCTTTCAAGGCACATTAAGCAATCTCAATTGTTTAAAACATGTCATGCTACAGCAAAAATCACTAAGCATAAAGTCAAAAGAATATCAAACATGACATGACAAAGCCTAGGCCATAGTCAAAAACAAGCTCCTTTTATACCACTTAAGCATGAACTTTTCCTACTCTTTTCCAATCCAAACCAATCTTATTTGAAAACTAATGTATGAATGAGGGGGTCCAACCAATTATTTAAGCAAACTAAGCAAACCAAGCGAACGAAAACCAAAAACAAAAACGAAGACGCTCCAAGAACAACACAACTGTGCATGAAATAATAAAATGAAGTGTTTGGAAGAAACCTGAGATTTTTATTGATGAAGGGGATTCTCTCCATACACCTGAAATTTTTTTCTTCATACAAAACTTCACACAATCTTTATTAGCAACATTAGTGTACGGAAGATAATAAGTCTTTGGGTTCAGTTTCAACACCAATGAAACTTCCATTAAAACACAAGCTAATATAGCACTTCCCTTAAAAAGCTCAATTCCCCAAAGAAACTCAAAAAGGAATCAACAAGAAGCAAATGCAAATAATGGCAGAATCTGTCAAAACAGACCAGCAGGTAAAACCAATTTGTTTGAAGACCTTCTGTTGCTCAAATCTAAAAGTGTTGAACTAACGAAAGTTATATAACACCTGGGCAAAGCAAAATCACAAGAACAAACACGCACAAACTGTACAGCAACTGAACTCTCTCAAAATTTTACAGCTGTATTTACAAACACACAAAATCAGACACACAACAAATACCACAAGCACTACTCCTCTCTCTCATTAGAGTTACTCTTGGCACAAAAAGCAATATAAAAAAGGAGAAGGTAGAAGAAATAAGGACTGAAGCAATAACTTCCAAGCTCACTAAAACTTTTGGGTTGACTCCCAATAAGTACTTTTCTTTAACGCCTTTAAGTTAGGCATGATAGTTTGAGAAGATGCTCACATAAGAAATATGAATTAGAGTAAAAGAGAGCATCAAGAAGCAAATATAAAATACATTAAGTCCAACCCACTTCCTATGCATAGGAATCTTGTAAAGAAACAAGTCATGAAAGCACAAAGCAACAAGCATGGTAAAGAAAAACATGTGCAACTTCAAGACTTTCAACATAAAGAGGGGAAACTTAATATTATTGATATGCATAAAACCATGTTTCCCTCTCTCATAATAACTTTCAGTAGCATCATGAATAAAATTAACAATATAACTATCACATAAAACATTCTTATCATGAGCCACATGCATAAAAGAATTAATACTCCCCACATAAACATAGTCATTCTTATTAATTGTAGTGGGAGTAAATTCAACAAAATAACTATCATTATTATTCTCATCACCATAATCATAAAATATAGGATGCATATGGTAATCATAATTAATTTTCTCCTCAAGGTGGACTGAAAATATCATATTCATCATTGCAATCATCATATATTGGAGGTTTTTGGTTTTGGTATCATCATTAGCAATAGAATAGTATCTTCCAAAGCTGGGGAACTAAAAAGATCATTTTTAGAAAAACTAGCTTCCCCAAGCTTAGACTTTTCCATAACATTAGCAATAATGGTGTCCAAAGAATTCATACTAACAACATTTCTATTAGCATGGACATAAAGTTCCATTAGTTTTTAATTTTCTCTTCAAACACTTGGTTGTCCTAACTCAAGATAAATACTATAAAGCTCTCTAATTTTGTATATGGCCTGATCTGGCAGAACCCCACGAAGTTATCAGGGCCCAATACAGGATTCGACTAACCTGCGAAGACTCTGACTGCTTGTGGCGCAAGGCAAGGTCTAAAGATAGAAAGTTTAAACGGGCGGAACCCTAACTAGTAACCGACTTGACTTGCTACCTAAGACCTAGCATATCTATATAAAGGCTAGGAGGGGGCGGCGAGGGAGGACGATCATAGCCCTAGTTTCCAAAACCTCGCCGATTGCATCTACGCACCCCTGTAACTTTCTACTCCCTTGATAATTCCAAGAGCGGACAAGCAGGAGTAGGGACCTCTACGAGGCCTAAACCTGGGTAAACCTTGCGTCCATGTGTGCTTGTTTGCTAGCCGATTGATGCCTCTAGCGCTCCTCCTTCTCCAAAACCCAAGTCCATAACAATGGGTATTGATGAGTTTTAACCCTCGTCAGTTTCTCTATCATAGACAACTACAACTAAAGTTTGATGTTACAATTTGACTTGTATCTGATATGACTAGTAAGTTGGATAACCACCATGGAAAGAATGAATAAAACTACTAACCGTGTGAGATTTCCTCGGAATGACTTCCTTGTTTGGTCTCGAGGGGGAAGTGCCAGGATAGGTATATTGGGTGTTAGTATCAGGTTGGTTCCGAATAGGTCCTTCGTATCCCTCTCTGATAGCCGACAGTTGTATCGAGTCTCTATAGGTGGTTTAGTGCATGCTTCACTGTCGCTTCAGTCCACCATACCTATGTAGGCGAGAGCCGCCGAATTCTAGACTCGCCATTTACTGGCCTCAGTACTGACCACTCTCTTTTTTCCTTTGCCCTTTGTCAGCACCCCTTTTATTTTAGCAGGTTCGAGATCAACCTCGTTAGAAGGGTTACCCTTCCGTCTTGGCATGGGCAGGGTTATGGACGCCATTGGTTATTCTTCAGGTCTCTTAGCCCCATTTTCATCTTATTCGTACTCAGATGTTGTATCATTTTCAAGGTGAATTGGATCTTTGTACTGTATATCTGTATTCTTGACTCGATGAGTCATTACTATATATGTATGTTTTGTGGGTTCCATCATGGACTATTGTGTAATGATATTACTTTGTTTTCCACCTGCATGCAAGTCCCTGATGGGCATCTTTGAATCGTTTCTATGCAGGTTTGGCTGGAATTGCTGAAACTTGCTGATATGTCCATTTTATCACTATTCTATATCATAATTTACTTATATTCATTGATATATTTCATATTAAGAGATGATACTTATGTTATTTCATCTGTTTTTGCATGGTTGATGACTTTTGGCGGATGGACCGCTGTAGTCAGGATTCGGATGGAAAAGGGGTTGTTTGAAGGCGAAATTTGTGAAGATCAGAAAATCCGAGAAAATACATTGGGATCCCTAGGCCGTGCCATGATGACCCACAAGTTTAGGGGGTGTATCGCAGTATTTTAGATAAGTAAGAGTGTCGAACCCAACAAGGAGCAGAAGGTGTTGGCTAGTGGTATGGATCAGGAATTCTCTGCAAATACTTAGCTAACGTATTTTTAGGGTTTTTTGATAAAGCAAGTAAACAAAGTACGAGTAAATAGAAGACAGTAGGAATAAATGCAGCAAGTGGTCCAATCCTTTATGCAGCAAAGGACAAGCCAGTTGTATTACTTAAGATGACCAAACGTTCTCGAGGACACATGGGAAGACAGTCAAGTGCTTTCGCTTCATATAGTTGATTAATCTTCTTTAGCTTGCTAAGTGTTGTGTGGGTGAACCTATGCTAATGTACCGACCTTCCTAGGACTAATACATACTTGTGATTATACCCCTTGCAAACATCCGTAAGTACAAGAAAGTAATTAAGGTATAAACCTAACCAAACCTTTAAACTCTAAGACCCTTACGTCCCTTGTGCAATGGTTTCCTAACGGGGGTTCAGGTTTCTATCACTCCGGCAACCCCTAGGATTAGTAGCCAAAAACACAATGCATTCCCCTAGGCCCATATAGGTGAAGTTTCATGTAGTAGATGTTCACATGACACCACTAGAAGAAGTACACCACAAGTTAAATATCAAACTATTGAATCTTTCTCAACACAATTCCACTACTAACAACATGACTTCTCCCATGTCCTCAAGAACAAAACGAACTACTCACAATACATCAGATGGATCATGATCAGAGATGGAATAATCATGTATAACAATCTGAACATAAACAATAATTCAATGGTTCACTCAATAGCATCAACTACAAAGAGTAATCAACACCAGGATAAGTTTCCCCTATGAACTATGCAAGATTCAACGCAATTGTTACAGCGATATGGAGATGCTGATGAGGGTGCTCATGGTGATGATGGTGGTGATGATGATACTGATGAAGTCCAGCTTGATGGTGGTGTTGATGGCGACGATCTCCCCTCTCCGGGAAGGAATTCCCCCGGCAGAAATCTGTTTGCTGGAGAGATCTTTCTCTCTCGGTGTTTTCCGCCCCACAGAGGCAGCGTAATCTTTCTGTGGTCGCTCCCCGAGTCTTAGGGTTTTGGGAGGAATATATACGCCAGAGGGGAGAGCCAGAGGTGGGCCAGGGCGGCCACACCACCTGGTGGCGCAGCCTAGGGGGCCCACGCCAGGGGGTGGCGTGGGCCCCCTGTGGCCCATCTCCACTCCCTCTTCTGGCATCCTTCATCTTCTGGAAAAATAGGATTTTCTGTATATTTCCAGGATTTTCTGATCTTTGTGAATTTTGCCTCCAAACAACACCTTTCCATCAGAATCCTGACTGCAGCGGTCCATGCTCCAAAAGTCATCAACCATGCAAAAACAGATGAAATAACATAAGTATCATATCTTAATATGAAATATATCAATGAATAACAGTGGATTATGACATAGAATAGTGATGCAAAATGGACATATCAACTCCCCCCAACCTTAGACTTCGCTTGTCCCCAAGCGAACTGAGCTCAATAAACATGGCCTCAGGTTTATGGAGTGAAGAGTCGATAAAATAATACGGACAAGAAGCATCACATTCATCAATACATAGATCATAATAGAAGACAACTCACTATTATATAACTCAACTTGCAATAGGTAAAGGAAACACAATAAAGATACATAAAGTGAATGATAATTGGTAATGGCAAACTTAGCTCTTGGTCGAAGAATAGTTGGTACTTTGCTAGAGTTCACAAATAACTGATTTCAATGATAGCTTTCAAAGTAGGAAACACCCAGATAAGAGCAATGTGCAAAACAAGAAAGATAAGAAACATGATTGAATAAATCATCATATGAATGAATGAAACACAAAAACTCAAAATACTTGCTGAGATAGAAGGGAATAGGTTTACTGACTCAACTAAAAAGTAGAAGAAAGGCCCTTCGTAGAGGGAAGCAGGGATTTCAAGTTTCATAAAGAGCTCCCAAAAATTATGATACTTACTAGCTTTCAGCTCTCATTGCCCCTATCATAGGCATCTTTAGGTGATTAAGGTTAAAGTGATCAAATATGAGGATATGCATTGACAAGTTGTAAATTGAGAATCTCATATCCCTTGAATATGAGGGCCGCTCCTCATGCTACTCAAGTTTAGTCACCAGTAAGTTCTTGTCATCGTAAGCATATGTGTATCATAGAGAACTGCCAACAGGGTACCCCTTGCCCGATGATACGGAAGAATCCCCATATCAAAATGACAAGGCAAGCCGACAACAAAAATCTCAGCAATCTTCTTATTTACCATGGGAATATGGTGCTTTTTTCTCTCTTTCCTCTTTTCATAATCTCATTTTTCTTTTTCTCTTTTTTTCTCAATATCGGACTCTTTTTTTTATAAGAAGAATGCTTCATAGATGCTCGTTATGGTTACGCTGCAGGTTTCCACCATGTCAGCATGGATTACACCAGCGGCCCAGGCGTTTCTCTAACACACATGCATAACTCCATGGACTTGCAAGCTCCCCTTTCATTTCACACCGATGACATCCATAGACAAAAGAACATGATATCAACTAGGTACAAAGTACTAGTGCAATGTTGAAAGCTTTTTTCCCATGATAGCATGGTTCTGCTAATTCACAACTTACAAAGCTCAAGTATATACGCAACATAGGTGAGCACAATGGTTAAAGTTTATTAAATGCAAGAAAGTAAAGTGTGCCATCAAGTTCGTGAGAGCTTGAATCACTAATTTTCACATAACAAGTTTAATTTGGATGGTAGATAAAACAAGAATTTACTTGGAATAGCAATAATGCTAATAGGTAGGTATGGTGGACGCAAATGGCATGGGTTTGGTTTAAAGGAGGTGGATGCACGAGAAGAATTCCCTCTCAGCACAAGTTTTTGGCTAGCAAGGCTAGGTAGCAAGTATAAGAGTTGAAGGAAACAAACAAAGATACAAGTGATAAAAACAAACACGCAATCTTCCTTGGAAGCACAAAAGATCTTAACTAGAGAATACTAGACTTATGAGCAAATCAAGAAAGAAAGATGATGAAATTATTTTTCCTTTGGAGTACTTTTATCTTTTCATTCAACTCTCAATAATAGTGTTGCTACTGACCGAGCCAGGTTTTCCATAACCAACTAAATTAACTCAATGATCCCAAAGTGATACCAATACTAACAACAAGATCAATCATATAACCACGACTTGAAAACTAATATAAGCTATGAAAAACAGCGAATGATAGAACTTCTCGTCAATATTCCATAACGGCAACTCACACCAAGGGATACATATCTAACGAGATAGGGGACACTTCCATAATGCAAACCATCCTACATGATAACTTCTCTATTCATGATATGACTCTACTAAAAAGGTAAAAAGATAGAAGATAGTGATGTGATACCGTGGCACTCCCCCAAGCTTGGAACAAACCAAGGGGATGCCAAACCTGATGACGAATTACTCCTTTGGTGGTGGTAATATTTTCTTAGTTGACGTGAGAAAATCTTCCAGCATCTTGCAAAGCCTATTATTCTCCCATTGAAGCATGTGCACCTTCCTCCTCAAGTCTCGGTACTTGTCGCAAAACTCCTTAGTGACTCGTAGGGCTTCCGTTGATGCAGGGCAAGTAACACTAGTGGAAAACGGGCCTCTAGTCCCGGCCCGTAAGGGGCTTTAGTCCCGGTCCTGGTAACCGGGACTGGAGGGGCGGGACTAAAGGCCCACCCACTAGTCCCGGCCCTCTTACCAGCCGAGACCAATGGGCATCCACGTGGCTGTCTCTGTGGGCACTGGGTGGCCCCCCATTAGTCCCGGTTCCTATTACGAACCGGGACAAATGGTTCTCTGCCGCGGCAGAATTTTAGGCACTTTCTCTGTCACGGCAGAGAATTCAATTTGTATCCTTTTTTTCATTTCAAAATAGTTTTCTACGCTACTACATACCGTACATGTTCGTGCATACATAAGATAACTTCTCTTAAGATCGAGCATACAAATATATACATGATAGTTACACATGGAGATCACAATTATCGGGACTAGAGCCCGTCTATTCAATTACACGGTCGGGGATCATCAGCGCCTATTCACACTAAATTCTCCGGCGTCATCTATCATCTCGTTCATCAAGAATCCTGCCAGTTCTACAGCAATTGCTACTACACGTTGCTCTGGTAGGAGCTGATCCCGCATTTTCTCGAACTATATAAGAAAAGGAGATCAATATGAATATCAATCATGATAACAAAACGTGACGGTAATAAAAATAATGTTATGAATGTATTTCTTACATCGACTCTATAATCATTCAGCTCACTGGTAAACGTGCGAATGAACTCGCAAACATAGAATCCACATAGATTCGTCTTCGGTGGCTACCTCGCGCACTTTACGAGAATAGAATTCAATCAAAATAATAATCCAGCATCATAATTGTATTGAAACTAGAAGTAAAGAGATGCACGTACTACTTACCGAGACCGGCTTAAACGTCAGCTTCTCACTAAAGTCACCCGTAACCGCACTCTTGAACTAGATCCAAACCCTACCCGGTAAAGAAAATGAATGAGTTATTTATTACGTGATATCTCAGGAAATCAACAAAAGAGACTGATGTAGCGCGAAAATTACCTCTGGAGCATGTCCTGCATGTCCCTAAACATTTTCAGGGGTCTCTTTAATGGGTCCATGACTTCAACTCTTCCCTTATCAAGTTGAATGTCCATGAGAATCCAGTGGGAATTGTACACGTTTATATATACATCAGTAACTCATCAATTACACTTAACATCGAGTAAGCAAAAGAGAATGTGTACAATAGAGTAATACCCTCACGCGAAATTGTAAGGAAACAATATGTGGTCACAAAAATTTTGCTCCGTTAGAAACCTTAGAACATTTTCCTGCGTGTCCTCGGGTTTTGTCGTTAGCGTATGTACATGTATTTTATCTGGGTCAATGAACCCAACACTAAAGATTGACCTTCTTTTACATTCTAGATCTTCATTCTACATAATAATAGAGTACAAAAGGATATAATTAGGATAATTACATGCAATGAACTGAACAACTGAAAAAAACGAACAACTTATATATAGACAATGAATTCAACAACTTACAGACAATAGCAACTCATGAGACTTTTGTCGAGGGCATCGAAAATGTATAACTGGAAGAGTTCTGGAAACTCAACATGGACCTCTTCTTCTCGGAAGTAGTAGTCATGTGGGACTTTCGCCATGATCATTATTCTCTCCTGCTTTACGGCTTTCAAGTACCATTTATGTAAACTCCGCATTTGTGTTGGGAGTTTTTGGAACTGCTCAAAGCTGACCAGAGGCTTCCCTGGGACATATGTAGGGACTACCTGAGCCTTGGGTAACTTGTCGTCCTGGGAACCTAGCAATTCCTCAACAGTCACATTCATAGAGGTCGCAAGCTTCACAGCTTCTTCCATATTCTGCTGGGGAATGTCATGGGATACCACCTTGAGGGGTGGGGTCGATTTTTTGGCCTGTTCCCCAAGCTGGGGGACGTCCTTCCTTTTCCCGGTTGCACTTTGACTTGATGATTTGCTCCGGCTTGCACTTCTACTTATTTGCTCTTCTTCACTTCCTTCTGAAGTGTGCGTCGATAGTCATCTGGCTCATGGTGCAAGTCATATTGCGATTTTGTGTTCAGAAAAGAAAGTGCATACGCTTTTTGCTTCTCGGTGTATACCGGGGTGGGCTCGGGTTTCTTCTTTTGAAGCTGCACAACACATTCGGCCTTTACGATCATGTCGGTTTCCTCGTCAGTACGATCGTAAGGTCTGATAGGAAGATTCTTATGAGGTACTCTTGGGAGGGGCGACATTTGTCGTTTTGGGCTCCTGCGTCGTTTAGTACTAATCAGAGGCTGCGGCGGAGATCGAGATGGACTCGGGCTGTGATGGTCGTAGTCATGGGGTGGGCTTCTTGGAGGTGATGGAGGTGAAGGTGACATGTGACCACTCGGAGGCGGTGTTGGCTTTGGCGTCCAGCCTGGAAGCTTGATGTTGTTCTTGTCCCATAGAATGATACCACCCAGTACTTCTCCGAGTGTCCTCTCACCTTCAGGTCCAGGGATGTCAAGCTCCATTGAGTCCCACCCCATTGCAATTTCATCCACAGCAACTTTAGCATAGCCAGCTGGAATCTCACGGCTGTGCCAGCGTGCGCCAGGTGGACAAGGTAAAGCACATCCGACCGCCACCTTGATGGATAGGTTCTTCACCTTCTGATGGAGCTCACAAGATGCCTGCTCCTTGATTCCATCCACGGGGTAGCCGAGACCGCCATCTACCATACGTGCATCGTTAGAAGGGACCTCCGATTCAGCCACGCTGCTTCTCCGCTGAGATGGGATGGCGGTAATATCGAGTATAGGATCTTGCAGGCGCGCTGCTCCTCGAAGTTCGTCAATCTATTGCTGATGCATTCGAAGTGTTCCTAGCAACTCAGTGAACCTGTCTCCCTCCTCCTCCTGCCGTCGCCTCTTTGCTCTCTCTCGGCTCCTATAAGTATCTATGTCTTTGGGAAACCCCATCTACCATGTATAACTAGGGCCAAGGCCTCGTACACGTCCTCCACGTTCGTCATTCCCGAGGACCTTTGTCAGCAAGTCTTTCTCTCTATCGGGACGGAACTTTGTTATCCCCGCTTTAATCTCCTTCACCACTTTCTGCCATGTATCTCGGGGTATCCTAATCCCGTCACTACAAATAAGGTCCCCTGTACTTTCGTCATACTCACTCCCATGCCCAAGGAACCAATTCCTTGCCCTCAGATCCCATTCTTTGCGTATTGGTTCTGGAGTGATCCCTTTAGCAAGCAGCTCATTCTCTTTAGCATCCCACTTTGGCATGGCAGCCGCGTAACCCCCTGGCCCTAGGTGATGGTGATATTTCTTCATCGCGGCATTTTTCTTGTTTTTTTCCGACATTTCCATAGCAGGTTGTGACTCCTTGTACTTCACAAATTCATCCCAGTTAGCCTGCTGCTTCGTTAGATAGCATTCAAATTTAGGAGTCTTCTTCGTCTTCTGATACTTTTGCCATAATGCTTTCTTCCAGTTCTTGAATAGTTCGGCCATCTTCGCAAGAGTCCACTTCTTGACTTTCTTCCTCAATGCAGTTGTGTCGGCATCATCCTCACATTCTGGCAGGGTGAAATGTGTCATGAGGTCATTCCAAAGACCCTCTTTGCACCTGTCGGCGACATACTCACCCTCTTTCGCCCCTTTGGTCTTATTCCACTCTCGAACGGTGATCGGTATGCGATCCCTAACCATAACTCCGCATTATTGTTTAAATACAGTTTTAGCCCTTTCGGGTTCGAACGGTTCACCCCGTGGTGATACCCGCGTAATTGTATAACGCGTAGATGCGTCCAACTTTTTGGTCGGGCCTCGTTTGGAATATTTTTTGCTCGATGTGGTGGCCTAAGATAAGAAACATTCATCAATTTATATATATCTATACAACTCAGTTAATGCATCTACTGATCACCAGACTTCATATATATACCTCGCTGTTGTCTTCTCCATCACCGGAGCCGTCGGCTTCTCCTTGATCATTTCGGTTGACCTCCTCTACCTCACCGGAGGGGTTCAGATAAATCGACGGAGATTCGGGTGGATCAACATGGGGGCTGTCGTTGATCATATCCTTAAGAATTTCTTCCTGTGCTAGGTCTCTCTGGATTGGATCCATAGTTTTCTACAAAAAGCACACAATAACATTTTTCATTCAATATTGCTGCATAAAATAATACTAAACAATAATATGAACACGCAATTTGCTACAATAATACTAAACAATAGCAAAATTCTAGTGATGCCCTAACCCTAACCCTAAGTCGGGGGCCCGCGAGCATCACCACCCTAAACCTATCTTCAGGGGCCCGCGAGCACCACCACTCTAACCATAAGTCCGGTGGCCCGCGAGCACTACCACCCTAACCCTAAGTCCGGTGGCCTGCGAGTACCACCACCCTAACCCTAAGTCCGGGGCCGCGAGCACTACCACATTAAACCTAAGTCCGGGGGCCCGTGAGCACCACCACCCTAACCCTAAGTCTGGTGGGACCGCGAGCACTACCACCCTAACCCTAAGTCCGGTGGCCCGCAAGCACCACCATCCTAACCCTAAGTCTGGGGGCCTGCGAGCACTACCACATTAACCCTAAGTCCGAGTTCCTGCGAGCACTACCACCCTAACCCTAAGTCCGGTGGCCCGCGAGCACCACCACCCTAACCCTAAGTCCGGGGGCCTGTGAGCACTACCACATTAACCCTAAGTCCGGTGGGACCGCGAGCACTACCACCCTAACCCTAAGTCCGGTGGACCGCGAGCACCACCACCCTAACCCTAAGTCCCGGTCCCGGTCTTTATTTAGCACTAATGCTTGTCTGTCTCAATCGACACTATAATACTACATAGTATATAATATACTACTATATATATTATTACTAGTAATAAATATATATACACAAACATATATATACTATATTACAATATAAAAAAGATACAAGAAATAAAAAAACATACACTAGAAATTAATATATACTATACTAGAAATATATACTATACTAGAAATTAATATATACTATACTAGAAATTAATAAAAAAACATACACTAGAAATATAAAAAAGATACAAAAAATACTAGTAATAATTATATCTATCTATTACAAAAAACATACTAGTAATACTAGTAATACAAGTAATAATTATATCTATCTATTACAAAAAAGATACTAGTAATACAAAAAACATACACTAGAAATACTAGTACTAATTCTATCTATTACTAGTAATAATTCTTAATTAATTAATATACAAAAAATACAAGAGAGAGGAGGCAGAGAGCAGGCTCGCTCGCTAGGGCTCACCGGGCTCGCTCGGGCTCGCTGGGGGGATGGAGGCAGCGCGCGGGGCTCGCTGAGGCCGGGGACGGAGAGGAGGAAGAGCGCGCGGTGGGAGGAGGCGGCAAGGATTACATCCCAGCGGTGGCGCGGCAACACGGCAGCGTGGGGTCTCGAGAGGCGGTGGCGCGGCAACCCTAACCCTAAACCCTAAACCCTAAACCCTAAACCCTAAACCCTAAACCCTAAACCCTAAACCCTAAACCCTAAACCCTAAACCCTAAAACCCTAAACCCTAAACCCTAAACCCTAAAACCCTAAACCCTAAACCCTAAACCCTAAACCCTAAACCCTAAACCCTAAACCCTAAACCCTAACCCTAAACCCTAAACCCTAAACCCTAAACCCTAAACCCTAAAAAACCCTAAACCCTAAACCCTAAACCCTAAACCCTAAACCCTAAACCCTAAACCCTAAACCCTAAACCCTAAACCCTAAACCCTAAACCCTAAACCCTAAAACCCTAAACCCTAAACCCTAACCTAACCCTAAACCCTAAACCCTAAACCCTAAACCCTAAACCCTAAACCCTAAACCCTAAACCCTAAACCCTAAACCCTAAACCCTAAAACCCTAAACCCTAAACCCTAAACCCTAAACCCTAAACCCTAAAACCCTGAACCCTAAACCCTAAACCCTAAACCCTAAACCCTAAACCCTAAACCCTAAACCCTAAACCCTAAACCCTAAAACCCTAACCCTAAACCCTAAACCCTAAACCCTAAACCCTAAACCCTAAACCCTAAAACCCTAAACCCTAAACCCTAAACCCTAAACCCTAAACCCTAAACCGTAAAACCCTAAACCCTAAACCCTAAACCCTAAACCCTAAACCCTTGATGTTCTTTCCTAATGATCATAAACACTTGATGTTCTTTCCTAATCTCCACTTCTGCAGTCTTAAGCATTGACAGAAGCTCGGGAAGAGACTTCTTCATACCCTGCATATTATAGTTCATCACGAAGCTCTTGTAGCTAGGTGGCAGAGATTGGAGAACATGATGTATGCCTAAGTCAATGGGAATCGTTATTCCCAAGGACACAAGCTTATCGGCGTACCCAGACATTTTGAGTACATGCTCATTAACGGAGCTGTTCTCTTCCATCATGCAGCTAAAGAACTTTTCGGAAGCATTATAACTCTCTACGGCAGCATGGGTATCGAAAATCATTTTCAATTCTCCCATGGTATCAAAGGCATTGCCATTTTCGAAACGTTTTCGAAGTTCTGGCTCTAGCCCATACAGTATGCCGCAATGAACTAAGTTGTGGTCCTCTTGACGAGTTATATAGACGTTCTTTTCCTCGTTAGGGGCATCAGGAGCTGGTGGGGGCCCTAGCGGCGCCTCTAGCACATATTGCTTTTGTGCAGCAGTGAGGAGAATCCTCAAATTCATAGCCTAGTTGGTGAAATTGCTACCATTCGCAGCAAGGTTCTCTTTCTCCATGAACACATTGAAATTAAAAGCAGGTGGTGCCATCTACAACAGAATTTGTAAAATATATTTAGACTAAGTTTATGATTGATTGAGTTCAACTAATCCAAATTACTAATGCACTCCCACTCAAAAACGACATCCCTCGTGTCCTTTTGGTGATTACATGAACCAAATCCACTACACCAAGTCCGATCATCACGTGAGTCGGTGTAGCTTCAAAGGCGAGCATCTATATGGGCATCATATCAACTATATGACTCATGCTTAACCTTTCGGTCCGTGTTCTGAGGCCATGTCTGTACATGCTAGGCTCGTCAAGTAAGAACCTTAGTATTCGCGTGTGTAAAACTGTCTTACACCCGTTGTATGAAAGCGTAGAGTCGAGAACACCCGATCATCACGTGATGCCTCAAAACACGATCCACAAAACGGTGCATACTTAAGGAAGAACACATTTTATCTTGATATCTAAATGAGGGATCATCTTATAATGCTACCAAAAGCGCCAAACTAGCAATATAAGATGCTAACATCTAATGTGTGAAGTGAGGTGATATGGTCCATGCATTTGATCTTTATCATTTGCATCGTGGTATGATCTCTATCATTCCTTTGTGTGTAAGGCCAAGGTCTATGGAACTTACACGTTAAGTGAGTTGTAAGAGTATCTATCATCATCTACTTACAACAATACCATATCAAGACACTAGCCCAGCAACGATCTAAACTAGACGCCTCTAACTTATCAATTGCAAGTTTTACGTGGCTTAGGGCTTTCGGAGATAGAACCGGTCTTACCTACGAACATGAACCACAACGAGGATAACCAAGTTATTAGCAACTCGTTGTAAATCAGATATTGACTATAGTAGGAGAGACAGACACCCGCTAGCCACTTATGCAAAACTAGTTGCATGTCAGTCGTGGAACCGGTGTCATGTACGATGACATGTAAGGTTGGTCCGGGCCGCTTCATACCACTATGCCACCAATATCCAAAGTACATAGAAGATGCAATAACATGATCATCATCGCCCACATATAAACATATGTGTACTACCCGTGCAAAGCACCTACACATAGATCAGGCTCTGATACCACTGTTGGGTCCGCAACATAGAAAACAAAAAAATTCCTACGATGAGAACTATACGCCAAGATCTATCTACTAGATATAGAGCAATAGGTGGACATACATCCATGGAGAACTTACCCTCAAAGACAACGAGTTTTGTTAATGAGTAGGAACTCGTGGTTGATGTAGTCGTACGCTTGCCGATCTCAAGATCGTGTGGAAGTCCGAGCGCCGCAAATCAGCAGCGCATCCGTCCTCGCACACACGTTCAAACCACCGGACAACCTCCACCTCCTCGCTCCAGCGAATCAGTGGAAGCAGCAACTCCTTCCAGACGCAAGGCCACCGGGAACATGTATCTCGCTAATCCGAGACCATGGGGGAATATCTAGAGGGGGAGAGAGATCCTTCACGAGGAGGTGTGGTTTGTGAGAGGGGAGAGGGGGGCTTTATATAGGAGGGAGGGAGACCCCTCCCCTCCCATAGCCGGCGCATGAGGGGGGGGGACTCCTCCCCTCCTTCATTCATGTGGTGAACCTCCACTCACATAAACATGGCCTCCACCCAAAATCCCACTCACATGTATTTAATTTCTACCAAATTAAATGCAACTCTCAATTAATAAAACTCTTTTATTTATTTTATTCAGAATTTTATTAATTACTTTAATTAACAAACATTCACATAAAACCCCTTGCAACATTTCAATATTACATGTAGAACAAATTTCAACATTTTCACCCGAAACAGTTTCGGTGTCTATTGAAATAATTCCAGCACTTTCTTTAATCTTTATATGAAACATATTTGCTCCAAATGGTGTCAGTATCCCTTAAATGTGTCACCCTACGGTTCGCGAATAATGCAGACATGATTGAGACTCCTCTCAGATCAATAATCAGAAGCGGGACCTTGAGATCCATACTGACTCCTGCATATTCAACGATGACTTATGTGATCGTGAGAACCTTTAACATCAGCAATTTAATCCCTTTGTCTCATGATATAATACATGTCCGAGATTCGATCATCGGTATCCAAATATCTAGTTTGATCTCGTTACCGACATGCACTCTTTTCTCGTTCCCGTGATATAACATTCTAGTGATCACATCACTTGCTTGCAAGCTATCTTAATGTGATATCACCGAGAGGGCCCAAAGTATATCTATCCGTCATCGGGATTGACAAATTCCACTCTTGATCCATGAGCCTCAACATAACACCTTCATAGCACTGAACCCACCTTTATGGTCACCCTATTACGGTGTGACGTTTGATGTTATCAAGATACTCTTCCGGTGTTAGCAATTAACATGATCTCATGGTCTAAGGACTAAGACTACTTTGTATAATGTTATAGCAATATAAACATAATGACTTGATCGTAATGCTATACTTCGGATGAATGTTCATCACATCATTTCACAAATGATGTGACCTTGTTATTAACAACATCCAATGTCCATGATCAGGAAAGCTTGATCATCTTGTTAATCAACAAGCTAGTCTATAAGAGAGGCATAACTAGGAACCCTTTTTGTTTATTAAACACACATGTATTGAAGTTTCCTATCAATACAATTATAGCATTCAAAATAAACATCTATCATATACAAGGAATACATAATAACAACTTTATTATTGCCTCTCAGGGCATATTTCCTTCAGTTGAAACGTCTGTTCAGAAATAAAGAGCATGCCAGGTTGTTGCGATGGCACAAAGAAGAGTGTAAGAAAGACAGGAAACTGAGACACCCCGCCGATGGGTCGCAGTGGAGAAACATCGAGAGAAAGTACTCGAACTTTGCAGGTGACGCGAGGAACTTATGGTTTGGTCTAAGTATAGACAGCATGCATCCTTTTGGGGAGCAGAGATGTAGTCATAGCACCTGGCCAGTGACTCTATGTATCTACAACCTTCCTCCTTGGTTATGCATGAAGTGGAAGTTCATTATGATGCCAGTGCTCATCCAAGGACCAAAGCAACCCAACAACGACATTGATCTGTACCTAAGGCCATTAGTTGATGAACTTATACAGTTCTGGGCAGAACCAGGTGTAAAGGTGTGGGATGAGCACAAACAGGAGCCATTGGACCTACGAGCGTTGTTGTTCGTAACCATCAATGATTGGCTTGCTCTTAGTAACATTTCAGGACAGTCAAACAAGGGATACAATGCATGCACGCACTGTTTAGATAATACTAAAGGTACATATTTGGATAAATGTAAGAAGGTTGTGTACCTAGGGTGTCGTAAATTTCTTCCGACCAATCATCAAGTAAGAAAGAAAGGCAAGAATTTCAACGGTGAGGCAGATTACCGGAAGAAGTCGAAGCTCCATAAAGGTGCTGATGTATTTGGTATGGTGAAGGACCTAGAAGTAATCTTTGGAAAGGATCCTGGCGGTCAATCTTTTCCGAAAGACCCCATTACCGGACACACGGACATGTGGAAAAACAAATCTATATTTTGGGATCTTGAGTATTGGAAAAACCTAGAGGTCCGTTCTTCAATCGACATGATGCATGTGACGAAGAATCTTTGCGTGAACCTGCTAGGCTTCCTGGGCGTGTATGGGAAGACAAAAGATACACCAGAAGCACGGGAGGACCAGCAACGTATCAAAGACCCACACAACAAGCATACTGATAAAGGACGTAAATACTTAAGTAGCTATGCTCTTACCAAAGCAGAGAAGGAAATCTTTTTTGAAGTCCTTTACAGTATCAAGGTCCCGACTGGCTTCTCGTCAAATATAAAGGGAATAATAAATGGCAGATAAAAAATTTCAGAACCTGAAGTCTCATGATTGCCACGTGATTATGACACAGTTGCTTCCGGTTGCATTGAGAGGGCTTCTACGGAAAATGTTCGATTAGCCATTCTGAAGCTATGTGCATTCCTCAATGCAATATCTCAGAAGGTAATCGATCGAGAAAGTCTGGAAAGGCTACATAAGGATGTGTTCCAATGTCTTGTCAGTTTTGAGTTGGTGTTCCCCCCGTCCTTCTTCAATATTATGACGCATCTCTTAGTTCACCTAGTCGAAGAGATTTACATTCTCGGTCCTGTATTTCTGCACAATATGTTCCCCTTCGAGAGGTTCATGGGAGTCTTAAAGAAATATGTTCGTAACCGTGTTAGGCCAGAAGGAAGCATCTCCAAGGGCTATGGAACCGACGAGGTCATTGGGTTCTGTGTAGACTTTCTTCCTGACCTTAAGCCAATTGGTGTTCCTGAATCACGGTATGAGGGGAGACTGAGTGGAAAAGGCATGCTAGGAAATAAAGCAATGATATTTAGGGACGGACATTCTTTGAATCAAGCACACTACATAGTTCTCCAAAGTTCTACCTTCATGGCTTCGTATATCGAGGAACACATGAATGTTGTACGCTCCAAGTTCCCAGGGAAGGATGACTACTGGATTAAAAAATCACATGGAGACTTTCGGCACTTGGTTGCAATTACATCTCATGAATGACACCACTATTGGAGATCAGCTCTACTTGTTGGCGGCGACACCATCTGCGACTATATTGACTTTCCAAGGGTACGAGATAAATGGGAATACATTTTACACGATTGCCCAAGATAAAAAGAGCACCAACCAAAACAATGGTGTCCGCTTTGATGCAACATGCGAGAATGGGAAAAAGGACACATACTATGGTTACATAGAGGAGATATGGGAACTTGACTATGGACCTACTTTTAAGGTCCCATTGTTTCGGTGCAGTTGGGTCAACATGAATGGAGAAGGGGTAAAGGTAGACCAGCTGTACGGAATGACAACAATGGATCTCAAGAATCTTGGTTACAGAGAAGAACCATTCGTCCTAGCCAATGATGTGGCTCAGGTATTTTATTGTGAAGGACATGTCCTCTAGACCGACAAAAAAGAAAAAACAAGGAAACGAATACATTAGACGATGAGCCCAGGCGTCACATAGTTCTTTCAGGGAAAAGAAACATCGCGGGAGTCGAGGACAAGACAGGCATGTCAGCAGATTATGATAAGTTTGATGAAATTCCGCCCTTCACCATGAAAACTGACCCAAACATCCTGTTAAGCAAAGAAGATGCTCCATGGTTACAGCCTAAGAAGCGATCATAGGCAAGGGATCGACATACGCGATGAAGGATTCTTATCCTAAACCCTAAACCCTATGTAAGTCTATGTAATGTATGGAAACTTTATGTGATGTATGGAAACTTTAGGTGATGTATCGAAACTTTATGTAATGGAGTCTTTCACGGGCTTGCATGGAAATTTTTCCGAGGAGGAGCTTCCGAAGATGCCGTAGGGCGTGTGCACCAACGACATCTTCGAGAAGCTCCGCCATGGGAGATTTCTCAACCCTTTCCCCAACAATGTTAGAGGAGATGGAGTCTTTCACGGGCTTGCAGGGAAATTTTTCCGAGGCGGAGCTTCCGAAGATGCCGTAGGGCGTGCGCACCAATGACATCTTCGAGAAGCTCCGCCACGGGAGATTTCTCAACCGTTTCCCCAACACTATTAGAGGAGATGGAGTCTTTCATGGGCTTGCAGGGAAATTTTTCCGAGGCGGAGCTTCCGAAGATGCCGTAGGGTGTGTGCACCAATGACATCTTCGAGAAGCTCCACCACTGGAGATTTCCCAACCCTCCATCCATGGGGATGAAACTCTCTCTACCTATGTTAGCTTGTTGAGCTGCTTGCCATGGCGTATCGATGGTCCTTTTATAGGCACGGTGTCGCTTCTACTTTGTCTTGTTCCTCCGACAGAGCGGCGTGCGCTACATGATTTATCTCATCGAGCAGTGCGTCCACCCACACGTCCTTATCCCGCCGACAGCTTTAGTCTCGGTTTCACCCACCAGCCGGGACTAAAGGTTACCCACGCGTCCTTATCCCACCAACATCTTTAGTCTCGGTTGCACCCACCAGCCAGGACTAAAGGTTACCCACGTCCTTATCCCACCTTCAACATCGTAAGCCATCCCAATATGCACATGCGTGCACAATATGGGCACATTATCACAAACTATGCCCTGATTCTAGCCATAACATTGCTGGTTTGACCTAAATGCCATGAAAGCTCGAACATGATAGGTCATTTTGTGAAGGATTTTTTATGATGTATGCAATTTTTCAAGTTCAATATTTTTCCTTGCAACTATGACACATAATATGACACCACGCGAAGGTTTCACATTGTTTGGATCATTTTTGAATTTCTTATGCCCGTTTCAAACTATATTCAAAACGGCGGGCATGAAGCTTCTTAGCCCGGGGCTGAGCCTCGCTGAACTTGAAGTGGATCTCTGATGAAATATCACGTTGTGAACCTATAAATGATTTTTTAAAAATTCACAAGAATTATATCATGTACTTGTAGTTCAAATCTTGAAAAGTTTTTTAAAATTCCAAATTATGCAATAAATATTTTGTTAATGCAATTTTAATTATAAATAGTGCAATTGTATAGTTCAAATAAAAATATTTGAAAACAGAAAATGGTTTTTGATTAGTTATTTAAATTGAAGCAGTTTTCGTGTTAAAAGTTTTTTAAAATTCCAAATTATGCAATAAATATTTTGTTAATGCAATTTTAATTGAAAATAGTAAAATTGTATAGTCCAAATAAAAATATTTGAAAACAGAAAATGTTTTTGATTAGTTATTTAAATTGAAGCACTTTTCCTGTTAAAAGTTTTTGAAATTCCAAATTATGCAATAAATATTTTGTTAATGCAATTTTAATTGAAAATAGTAAAATCGTATAGTCCAAATAAAAATATTTGAAAACAGAAAATGGTTTTTGATTAGTTATTTAAATTGAAGCACTTTTCCTGTTAAAAGTTTTTTGAAATTCCAAATAAATAATGATCTTAAATTGAAACATCTTATTAATTAAAGAAGAAAACAAATTTGAAAATGGCAGGAAGACCAAAAGGTTTGCCAAAATCTGAAAAACGGGTCAACGATCCCGGTTTGTCCCACCAACCGGGAGCAATGATCCTGGGTGCACGCGTTGTCATCAACATGCATTTGGTCCCAGTTGGTACCAACAACCAGGACCATTGATCCTTTGGTCCTGGTTGTTGGGATGAACCGGGACGAATGGTCTGGGCACGTGGCAGCGCAGCAACGCTCCTGCCCAGACCATTGGTCCCGGTTCGTCCCAACAACCGGGACCAAAGGATCAATGGTCCCGGTTGTTGGTACCAACCGGGACCAAAGGCATGTACTAGATAATTGTTCCCCTCCTTCTTCTTCCCCATTCACTTCACTCGCAAAACGCCTAAGGAAAATCACGCGCGGAGCAAAACGACACCGTCAGGCTGCCGGATTTTCGAGCCGTCGTCGACCGCGCCGCCCGAGCCCTTTTCGCCGCCCGAGCCCGCGCCTTTCTGGAACCGGGACCAATGGCCCTTATGAACCGGGACTAGAGGCCATTTTTCCACAAGTGTCCATAGGCTCCTTTCCTTTATCCTTGGCGGACACCACTGTGCTTCTAAGCTTTAAAAAATAGTTCCTGGCAGAAACTGATCGAAACAAAAACATGACGAGAACACAATATATGAACCTCGGGGGATCCGAGGGATTATATATTACGAAGTTTCGTAACAAAAGGAATGTATTGGGAGAAAACAAGTCGGAGACAGAGTCTGGAGTGGCCACACCACCTGGTGGCGTGGCCAGGGGTGGATCCGTGCCAAAGGGTGGTGTGAGCCACCCTAGCTCTGTTTCCATCCCTCTTTTGCTTCATAACTTTCCTTGTTGGCTAAAAACTGCAAAAATATAGTTGGATAGTATTTTCACGGAACTTTTCTTACCAGAACTGTTACCTATTTGAAAATGGATTCTGCAGGTCTCTGAATTTGGTATCTAGTAGATTTTTCCGGTGTCACCACTTGAATAACATCAATATCTTCATGTTCATACACTTATTGTTTGATTCATGAAACCTTTCACTTTCTCATTACACCAATATCTCCACTACCTGGAAATTTCTTTCACACAAAACTTCACACAGTTCTCATTAGCAACATCAGTATAAGTGAGGAGATAAAACCTTTTGAGTCCAACTTCAACTGAAAACCATCAAAACATAAGCTACTGTAGCAACTCCTTCCGAAAACCCAAAAAGAATTCAAAAAGGAAATCGAATAAAGAAGCAAATGCAAGATTGGCAAAATCTGTCAAAACAGACCAGCAGGAAAAGATCAATTTTTTCGAAAATCTTCTGTTGCTCAAATCAAAATGTGCAAAACTAACGAAAGTTAAACAACAACCTGGGGCAGAAGCACAAACATTTAAAGCTCAAACCGACATACAGAGATCTCTCACGAATTTTTACAATGAAGCAAAAAAATCTGTATCGGGACAGAAACTTCCCCACATCCTAGTTCTCTCTCATTAGAGGTTGATCTTGACACAAAAACCAAACAAAACGGATAAGGAGAGGTTATTACCGAAGTAATAACTTCCCAGATTCAAAGAAACACAAACAAACTGAAAGCAAAAATAAATTGGGTTGTCTCCCAAAACGCTCTTTCTTTATAGCCATTAAGATGGGCGTGATAATTTTGGAGATGCTCACATAGGAATATGAGTTCAAGTGAAAGGGAGCATTAAGAAGCAAAAATACACACGTTTAAGTCTAACCCACTTCCTATGCAAGGGAATTTTGTAAACAAACAAGTTGTTGAAACCAGAGGCTACTTGCATAAGAAGGCAAAAGAAGTGCAACATAAAAACTTTCGCATAAAACGAGGAAACTTGATATTATTGAGATGCATAAGAAAATTTTTCCCTCTCTTGTAGTAACTTTCAGTATCATGCATAAACTTAATAATATAACTATCACAAGGGTCATCGTGACAATGATCACTTGTTCTAAAAGAAAACACAGGAATACTAGCTCTAATAACACTACTTTGTGAAACAATATTAGAGGTATCCTTACACAGGATAGTGTGTCCCTCTTCTTCATATTTAGTGACAAAGTCTCTCACATTTTCTATTATAGGTTCATCAACCATTTATTTATCAGGTTCAACATCTTTGATTATACTTTCATTAACCATACTTGCTATCATACAATGTTCCTTTATCTTAACTGGGAAAGGGATTTTCTCAATGTAAGGTTTAGGTAAGACATGATTAGCAGTATAAACTTCAGTATTTCTTGTAGGAACACTCTTAGCAACATCTTTATAGGGTTCATGGTACTTGATCTACTTCTTTTTAGTCAATTCAATGTAGGAAGCAAAAGCCTTAAAATAAGAAGCAATATCTTGAGAGTCTAGACCATAAGCATTATTAATATTTTGAAAGTCATCAGTTCCCATAAAAGATTCAATGCATTCATAATCATAATGTATACCTGACTTTGTACCTTTGTCATTCTCCCAAGCTTCCGCATTATCTTGAATATGGTCCAGAAGATCCCATTTAGCTTCTTCTTCCATGCGAGTGAATGATCCAGCACAAGAAGCATCCAATAAATCCATGTCATGTAGAGGGAGCCTTGCATAAAAGTTATTGATAATAATATTGTTGGGGAGCTCATGAATGGGACATTTGAGCATTAGTAACTTCAATCTCCCCCAAGCTTGAGTTGTACTCTCTCCATCAAGAGGCCAAAAGTTGTATATTTGATTCCGATCTTTATGAATCTCACTAGGAGGATAAAACTTTGAATAAAATAGAGGCACTATTTCCTCCCATTCCAGAGCTTGACCATTCTTCAGCAGCTTATACCATTCCTCAGCTCTTCCTTTCAGCGATAGTGAGAATAACTTCTTCTTAAATTGATCTGTAGTAATACCTGCACACTTGAACAACCCGCATAATTCATGTATAAAGAGTAAATAATTACCGGGATGGACAGTTCCATCCCCAACATAGTAGTTATCCATAACACGATCAATAATTCTTGTGGGTATTTTAAAAGCATCATTCTCAGCAGGTGGTGGTTCATCTACTACCTTAGCAGTGGTAGTAGCATTATCAAATAAGAAACTCAGCGAATTATCCATAACGAAAATAAAGCAACTATCAGAAGTAAACAATACTCATAGTAGAAGTTTCCTTTACCAGTTCCACTCTCCAATAGTGCTTCACTCCCCGGCAACGGCGCCAGAAAATAGTCTTGATGACCCACAAGTATAGGGGGTGTATGGCAGTATTTTCGATAAGTAAGAGTGTCGAACCCAACAAGGAGCAGACGGTGCTTGCTAGTGGTATGGATCAGGAATTCTCTGCAAATACTTAGCAAATAGATTTATAGGGGTTTTTGATAAAGCAAGTAAACAAAGTATGAGTAAATAAAAGATAGTAAGAATAAATGTAGCAAGTGGCCCAATCCTTTATGCAGAAAAGGACAAGCCGGTTGTATTACTTAAGATGACCAAACGTTCTCGAGGACACATGGGAAGACTGTCAAGTGCTTTCGCTTCATATAGTTGATTAATCTTCTTTAGCTTGCTAAGTGTTGTGTGGGTGAACTTGTGCTAATCTACTGACCTTCCTAGGACTAATACATACTTGTGATTGTACCCCTTGCAAACATCCGTAAGTAGAAGAAAGTAATTAAGGTAGAAACCTAACCACAGCTTTAAACTCTAAGACCCTTACGTCCTTTGTGCAATGGTTTCCTAATGGGGGTTCAGGTTTCTGTCACTCCGGCAACCCCTACGATTAGTAGCCAAATACACAATGCATTCCCCTAGGCCCATATAGGTGAAGTGTCATGAAGTCGACGTTCACATGACACCACAAGAAGAAGTACACCACAACTTAAATATCAAACTATTGAATCTTTCTCAACACAATTCCACTACTAACAACATGACTTCTCCCATGTCCTCAAGAACAAAACGAACTACTCACGAGACATCATATGGATCATGATCAGAGATGGAATAATGATGTATAACAATATGAACATAAAAAATAATTCAATGGTTCACTCAATAGCATCAACTACAGAGAGTAATCAACACCGAGAAATTTCCCCTATGAACTATGCAAGATTCAACCCAATTGTTATAGCAATATGGAGATGGTGATGAGGGTGCTGATGGTGATGATGATGATGATGATCCCGATGAAGTCCAGCTTGATGGTGGTGTTGATGGCGACGATCTCCCCTCTCCGGGAAGGAATTCTCTCGGCAGAAATCTGTCTACTGGAGAGATCTTTCTCTCTCGGTGTTTTCCACCCCGTAGAGGCGGCGGAATCTTTCTGTGGTCGCTCCCCGAGTCTTATGGTTTTGGGAGGAATATATACGCCAGAGGGGAGAGCCAGAGGTGGGCTAGAGCGGCCACACCACCTGGTGGCGCGGCTTAGGGTTGTCGGCGCCAGGGGGTGGTGTGGGCCCCTGTGGCCCATCTCCACTCCCTCTTATGGCATCCTTTGTCTTCTGGAAAAATAGGATTTTCCGTATATTTTCCCAGATTTTCTCATCTTCGCGAATTTTGCCTCCAAACAGCACCTTTTCCATCAGAATCCTGACTGCAGCGGTCCATGCTCCAAAACTCATCAACCATGCAAAAACAGATGAAATAACATAAGTAACATCTCTTAATATGAAATATATCAATGAATAACAGTGAATTATGACATAGAATAGTGATGCAAAATGGACATATCACGTCACCAGGTGGTGTGGCCACCATGGCCCACTCCTGTCTCTCCCCTTTGGCGTATATTATCCCCATGAAACCATAATACCTGGGGAGCGACCATAGAAAGATTTTGCCGCCTCTACGGGGCGGAAAACTACAGAGAGAGAAAGATCTCTCCGGCAGACAGAATTCTGCCAGGGGAATTCCTTCCCAGATAGGGGATATTGTCACCATCAACACCACCATCAAGCTGGACTTCATCGGGATCATCATCATCATCTCCATCACCATCTCCACCAGCACCATCATCACCACTCCATACCGCTGTAACAATTGGGTTGAATCTTGCATAGTTCTTAGGGAAACTTTCCCGGTGTTGATTACGTGTTGTAGTTGATGCTATTGAGTGGAACCATATTGTTATGTTTAGATTGTTACTTGTCATTATATCATCTCTGATCTTGATCCATATGATGTCTTCTGAGTAGTTCGTTTAGTTCTTGAGGACATGGGAGAAGTCATGTTGTTAGTCGTGGAATTGTGTTGAGAAAGATTCAATAGTTTGTTATTTAAGTTGTGGTGTTATTCTTCTAGTGGTGTCATGTGAACGTCGAATACATGACACTTCGCATTTATGGGCCTAGGGGAATGCATTGTGTATTTGGCTACTAATCGTAGGGGTTGCCGGAGTGACCGAAACCTGAACCCCCATTAGGAAGCCTTTGCACAAGGGATGTCAGGATCTTAGAGTTTAAAGATGTGATTAGGTTTCTATCTTAATTACTTTCTTGCACTTGCGGATGCTTGCAAGGGGTTTAATCACAAGTATGTATTATTCCTAGGAAGGTCGGTACATTAGCATAGGTTCACCCACACAACACTTGTCAAACTAAAGAAGATTAATCAACTATATGAAGCGAAACCACTTGACGATATCCCCATGTGTCCTCGAGAACGTTTGGTCATCTTTAAGTAATACAACCGGCTTGTCCTTTGCTAAATAAAGGATTGGGCCACTTGCTGCATTTATTATTATTGTCTTTTATTTACTCGCACTTTATTTACCTCCATTATCAAAATTCCCTTAAAATCCGTTTGCTATGTATTTACAGAGAATTCCTGCTCCAAGCCACTCGTCAACACCTTCTGCTCCTTGTTGGGTTCGACACTCTTACTTATCGAAAATACTGCGATACACCCCCTATACTTGTGGGTCATCAAGACTATTAATTACTTTATTTAAATATGGGTAATTCACTTAGTTTCTTATGTCAGAATGCTAATACCACTGCTAAGGTAGTAGATGAACCACCACCTGCTGAGAATGATACTTTTAAAATACCTACAAGAATTATTGATCGTGTTATGGATAACTATTATGTTGGAGATGGAACTGTCCATCCTGCCGATCATTTACTCTTTATACACGCATTATGAGGGTTGTTAATGTGTGCAGGTATTACAAAAGATCAAGTCAATAAGAAGTTATTCTCATTATCACTGAAAGGAAGAGCTGAGGAATGGCATAGGCTGCTGAAGAATGGTCAAGCTCTTGGATGGGAGGACGTAGTACCTCTCTTTTATTCAAAATTTTGTCCTCCTAGTGAGATTCATAAAGATCGGAATCACATATACAACTTTTGTCCTCTTGATGGAGAGAGTACAACTCAAGCTTGGGGGAGATTAAAGTTACTAATGCTCAAATGTCCTATTCATGACCTCCCCAACAACATTATTATAAATAACTTTTTTCAAGGCTTTCTCTTCATGATAAGGATCTATTGGATGCTTCTTGTGCTGGATCATTTACACGCGTGGAAGAAGGAGCTAAATGGGATATTCTAGACAGTATTCAAGACAATGCTAAAGCTTGGGAGAATGATAAAGGAAGAAATTCAGGTATAAATTATGATTATGAATGCATTGAATCTTTTATGGGAACTGATGAGTTTCAAAACATTAGTAATGCTTATTGTCTTGATTCTCAAGTTATTGCAAATTGTCTTAAAACTTTTGCCTCATACATTGAGATCCCAAAAGAAGAATGGAACAAGTATCATGCACCATCAAAAGATATTATTGATTGTGTTCCTGCTAGAAGTACTAAATTTTTCACTATTGATCACATCTTACCTAAACCTTATATCGAGAAAATGCCTTTCCCAGATAAGGTAAAGGAGCATCCTATGATAACAAGTGTAATTAATAAAAGTACAAAGAGAGCTGTACAACCTGATGAACAAATAAACATCGAACCTGCAGTAGCAATTGTGAAAGACCTTGTCACTAAAAGTGTAGAAGATGGATACATTGTATTTTCTGAGGATGCTTCTAATATTGTCTCACATCCGAATAGAACTAAAAAAGCTAGTGTCCATGTGCTCTCTATTAGAATTGGTGATCATTGCTATTATGGTTTATGTGATATTGGAGCAAGTTCAAGTGCTATTCCTTACGAGCTTTACAAATAAATTATGCATGAAATTAGTCCTTGTGAACTAGAAGAAATTGATGTGGTCATTAACCTTGCAAATAGATAGACCATCTCTCCAATTGGTATTTTAAGAGATGTGGAAGTTCTTTGTGGTAAGATTAAATATCCAGCTGATTTTCTAGTACCTGGCTCAGCTGCTAGTAAAACCTATACTATAATTTTTGGTAGACCCTTCTTGAACACGTGTGGAGACATTAAAGACTGTAAAGGGGAGAAAATTTTAACTAAATTCGATGGGGAATCTTATGAGTTTAATTTTTTAAAATTTACTAAAGCTCCTTGCAAAAATGAAACTTCTAATGAGGATTTTAGAGTTGAACAACTTACTTCTATTTCTCTTGCTCCTAACAATGCTATTCAGCAATTTTTGGAAGACCACGAAAGTGAAATCTTCATGGAAGAAAGAAATGAGATTAACGAGATTATCCGTCGTCAACCTAAGATGCTTAAGCATAACTTGCTTGTGGAAGATTTGGGTTCCACATTGCCACGTAAAAAGGATATGGTTTTTGATTAAAAACCTTTACCTGACGATCTTAAATATGCTTACATTGATGATAATAAAATTTATCCTGTTATTATTAGTTCTAAACTTTCAGGGAAGGAAGAGGAAAGATTATTGGAAGTATTGAAGAAACACCGAGGAGCTATGGGCTATACTCTTGATGATTTAAAGGTGATTTCCCCTACTATATGTTAGCACGCTATCAATATAGAACCCGAGGCAAAACCAGTGGTAGAACATCAACGTCGTTTAAATCCTAAGATGAAGGAAGTGGTAAGAAACGCGGAATTAAAACTCCTTGATGCTAGTATTATTTATCCTATTGCTGATAGTGAATGGGTTAGGCTTGTTCATTGTGTCCCTAAGAAAGGGGAATTACCATTGTGCCTAATGATAATGAGGAGCTTATTCACCAAAGAGTAGTAGTAGGTTATAGGATGTGCATTGATTTCAGGAAGGTTAACAAAGTTACAAACAAAGATCATTATCCACTGTCTTTTATTGACAAAATGTTAGAAAGGTTGTCTAAAAAGACCCATTTTTGTTTTCTTGATGGATATTCTGGGTTTTCTCAAATTGCTGTTAAGCAACAAGATCAAGAACAAACTACTTTTATGTGCCCTTATGGAACCTATGTTTATAGGCGCATGCCTTTTGGTTTGTGTAATGCTCCTGCTACTTTTCAAAGATGCATGTCTGCTACCTTTCATGGTTTTTGTGAGGAAATTGTGGAAGTATTCATGGACGAATTTATACCTATGTGTAATGCTCCTGCCCTTATGGAACCTATGTTTATAGGCGCATGCCTTTTGGTTTGTGTAATGCTCCTGCTACTTTTCAAAGATGCATGTCTGCTACCTTTCATGGTAATGAAGGGATTGTCCTTGGACATAAGATTTCCAAAAGATGCATTGAAGCTGACAGAGCTAAAGTTGAAGCAATTGAGAAAATGGCTTGTCCAAGAGACATCAAAGGTATTCATAGTATCCTTGGTCATGTTGGTTTCTATAGAAGGTTTATTAAAGATTTCTCTAAGATATCAAAACCCCTCACTAATCTTCCCTAAAAAGATGTACCCTTTGTTTTTGACGATGATTGTAAGAAAGCTTTTGAAACTCTAAAAAAGTCTTTAACTGATGCTCCTATTGTCCAACCACCTGACTGGAACCTACCCTTTGAAATCATGTGCGACGCTAGTGATTTTGCTATAGGTGTTGTTCTTGGGCAACGAATAGATAAAAGGTTAAATGTTATACATTATGCTAGTAAGACTCTTGACGCTGCTCAAAAGAATTATGCCACCACTGAAAAAGAATTCTTAGATGTTGCCTTTGCTTGTGATAAGTTTAGACCTTATATTGTTGATTCAAAAGTTACCATTAATAATGTTCATGCTGCTATTAATTACCTTATGACGAAGAAAGATGCTAAGCCTAGGCTTATTAGATGGGTGTTGATTTTACAAGGATTTGACCTACATATTGTAGATAGGAAAGGTGCTGAAAATCCTGTTGCTGATAATTTATCTCGTTTGGAAAACATCTCCTTTGATCCCCTGCCTGTTAATGATAGTTTCCCAAATGAACAGTTGGCTGCAGTAGGGGTAAGTTCATGAGGGAGTCCTTGGTATGCTGATTATGCTAACTTTATTGTTTCCAAGTATTTGCCTCCAACTTTTACAGCCCAGCAAAGAAGGAAGTTCTTTTACAATTTAAGGTATTATTTTTGGGATGACCCACATTTATATAAGGAGGGAGTAGATGGTATTATGCGAAGATGTGTTCCAGAATTTGAACAAAAGGAGATATTGCAGAAATGTCATGGTAGTGCCTATGGAGGACATCATGCAGGAGATAGAACCGCGCAAAAGGTTCTACAATCAGGTTTTTACTAGCCTACCCTTTTTAGAGATGCAAGAAGATTTGTCTTATCATGTGATGAATGTCAACGAGTGGGTAATATTTCTAGATGCAATGAAATGCCTATGAATTACTGTCTTGTTATTGAACCATTTGATTGATGGGGATTTGACTTTATGGGTCATTTTCCCCCTTCAAAAGGTTATACTCATATCCTTGTTGATGTTGACTATGTTACTAAATGGATAGAAGCCATACCTACGAAAAGTGCTGATGGTGAGACCTCTTTGAAAATGCTTAAGGATATTATCTTTACTAGGTTTGGAGTGCCTAGATATCTTATGACTGATGGAGGTTATCATTTCATTCATGGTCATTTCAGAAAGACCCTTGCTAAATACGATGTTAATCATAGAATTGATTCAGCTTATCATCCCAGAACTAGTGGGCAAGTAGAGCAATCAAATTGAGAAATTAAATCCATCTTGCAAAAGACTGTTAATAGATCTAGAAAAAATTGGGCTAAAAAATTGAATGATGCTTTATGGGCTTATAGAACTGCCCATAAAAATCCTATGGGGATGCCTCCTTACAAAATGGTTTATGGGAAAGTTTGCCACCTGCCTTTAGAATTAGAACACAAATCTTATTGGGCAGTGAAAGAACTTAATAGATTTCAAAATTGCTGGTGAGAAAATATTATTTGACTTAAGTTCGATAGACGAATGGAGGAGTGAAGCATACGAAAATGCTAGACTATTCAAATAAAAAGTTAAAAATAGCATGATAGGAGAATTCTTAAGAGAGAGTTCCATGTTGGTGAGAAGGTTCTATTGTATAGGTCTCATCTTAGATTTTTTGTAGGAAAACTACTCTCGAAATGGGAAGGACCATTTGTTATTGAAGAGATGTATCGTTCAAGTGCAATAAAAATTTCTTCCCTAAAGGATAACACTACACAAGTGGTGAATGGTCAGAGACTCAAGCACTATATTTCTAGAGATTCTTACAATGAAGACATTGATGCTATTCAAATGGTAACTCCGGAAATTTTTATCAAAGACCAACTTCAGAGACCCGTAGAGTCCATTTTCGAATAGGTAATACTTCTGGTAAGAAAAGGTCTGCGAAAAATCTGGCAAGTTATATTTTTGAAGTTGTTATCCAACAAGGAAGGCAACAAAGCGAAAGTGGGACGGAAACGGAGCCAGGGTGGCTCACACCACCCCCTGGCACGGCCCCCTGGCCGCGCCAACAGGTGGTGTGGACACCCCGGAGCCCGTCTCCGACCCGTTTTCTCCCAGTACCTTCCTTATGTTGTAAAACTTCGTAATATATAATCCCCCAGATCCACCAAGGTTCGTATATCGTGTTCTCATTGTGTTTTTGTTTTGATATGTTTCTAATAGGTAGAGTCTCAGTTTTGGAGCCACAATGTTTTCCTCTGGATCAGCCAAGGAAGATCCCTCTACGGACGTCATCAATCTGTACATGCGTGAGTTGAAGATCCATTCCAAGGAGTTGTCGGTCGAAGATGGGGAAGTACAGATAAAAGAGGATTAGGGCCCTAAAGGTGAAGGCAGTCTGGAGGACAGGATGGAAGCACTGGAGCAAGAAGTCTTTAGGTACAAAAAGATGGTGGAACACGAAGTGGATATCATCCATAAGATTAGTTCTGAACTCATTGCCGAGCACTAGAAGGAGACTGCTGAGCTTAAGGATGAAATTCTCTCACTCCAGCAAATAACCAACCAACTGCAAGCACAGCTCTACGACATGCAAAATCAAAACTGTGAGTATGAGGTTAGGTTTAAACACATAAGTGCTGCTGCTAGTTTCAGGATGTTGGAGACCAGGATGTCTTTTGTTGATGGGGAGCCTTTAACTTGGATGTCAGATGAGGACGAGAGAACATCACCACCCAAGGAGTAATTCGTCATCAGGTTTTGGCATCCCCTTGGTTTGTTCCAAGCTTGGGGGAGTGTCGCGGTATCATATCACTATATTTTATCTTTTTACCTTTTTAGTAGAGTCATATCATGAATAGATAAGTTATCATGTAGGATGGTTTAAATTATGGAAGTGTCCCCCCTCTCGTTAGATATCTATGTATCCCTTGGTGTGAGTTGCCGTTATGGAATATTAATGAGAAGTTCTATCATTTACTCTTTTGCATATCTTATTTTATTTTTCAATTACTATTATATGATTGGTCTTGTTATTAGTATTGGTATCACTTTGGGATCATTGAGTTAATTTAGTTGGTTTTGGCAAACCTGGATCGGTCAGTAGCAACACTATTATGAGAATTGAATGAAAAAGATAAAAGTACTCTTAAAGAATATAATTTCATCATCTTTCTTTCTTGATTTGCTCATAAGCTTAGTATTCTTTAGTTAAGATCTTTTGTGCTTCCAAGGAAGATTGCATGTTTGTTTTTATCACTTGTATGTTTGTTTCCTTCAACTCTTATGCTTGCTACCCATCCTTGCTAGCCTAAAACCTGTGCTGAGAGAGAATGCTTCTTGTGCATCCAATCCTTTAACCAAAACCTATGCCATTTGTGTCCACCATACCTACCAATTAGCACTATTCCTATTCCAAGTAAATTCATGTTTTTATCTACCTTCCGAATTAAACTTGTTATGTGAAAAATAGTGATTAAAGCTCTCACCAACTTGATGGCACACTTTACTTTCCTGCACTAAATAAACTTGAACCATTGTGCCCATCTATGTTGTGTATATGCTTGGGATTTATAAGTTGAGAGTTAGCAGAACCATGTTACCATGGGGAACGCTTTCAACATTGCAATTATTTAGTTGATATCATGATTCTTTTGCTTATGGATCCCGGCGGTGTGAAATAAAAGGGGAGCTTGTAAGCTCATGGAGTTTGTACATGTGTTAGAGAGACGCCTGGGCCACTCGCCTAAGCCATGCCTAATCATGGTGGAAACTTGCAGCATAACCATAATGAGCAATCTGTGAAGCATCCTTAATAAAAACCTATGCAAATAGCAAATAAAAAGATCGCTAAGATACTCATTGTCTGCTTGCCTTGTCATTTTGATATGGGAATGCTTCTGTATCATCGGGCAAGGGGTACCCCGATGGCGGTTCTCCATGATGCACATGTATTTACAATGATAAGAACTTACTCATGACTAAAGTTGAGTAGCATGAGGTTTGGTACTCGTAAGCATGGGGCATGAGATTTTCAACTTATAACTTGTCAAGCATATCCTCATATTTGTTCACTTTAACCTTAACCACCTCAAGATCCTTATGATAGGGACAATGATAGCTGAAAGCTAGTAAGTACCATAATTTTTGGAACCTCTTTATGAAACTTGAAATCCCTGCTTCCCTCTGCGAATGGCCTATCTTTTACTTTTTAGTTGAGTCAATAAACCTATTCCCTTCTACCTCAACAAGTATTTTGAGTTGTAGTGTTTCATTCATTCATATGATGATTTATTCAATCATTTTCTTATGTTCCTTGAGTGATTGCTACTTTGAAAGTTGTCATTGAAAACCCTTTATGTTTGAACTCCTACAATTTGTTAACTATTCCTTGACCAAGGGCAAGGTTTGCCATTACCAATTATGATTTACTTTATGTATCTTTATTGTGTTTCCTTTACTTATTGCAAGTTAAGTTATATAAAAGTGAGTTGTCTTCTATTATGATTTGTGTATTGATGAATGTGATGCTTCTTGTCCGTATTCTTTTATCGACTCTTCAAAACATAAACCTAAGGTCATGTTTATTGAGCTCAGTTTTCGCTTGGGGACAAGCGAAGTCTAAGCTTGGGGGGAGTTGATACGTCCATTTTGCATCACTATTCTATATCATAATTTACTATTGATCATTGATATATTTCATATTAAGAGATGATACTTATGTTATTTCATCTGTTTTTGCATGGTTGATAAATTTTGGAGGATGGACCGCTGTAGTTAGGATTCGGATGGAAAAGGGGCTGTTTGGAGGAGAAATTTGTGAAGATCAGAAAATCCGGGAAAATACATGGAAAATCCTATTTTTCCAGAAGACGAAGGATGCCAGAAGGGGGAGTGGAGATGGGCCACAAGGGGCCCACACCACCCCCTGGCGCGGGTTACCCTAGGTCGTGCCACCAGGTGGTGTGGCCACCCTGGCCCACTCCTGGCTCTCCCCTTTGGCGTATATTATCCCCATGAAACCCTAATACCTAGGGAGCGACCACAGAAAGATTCCGCCACCTCTGTGGGGCAGAAAACTACAGAGAGAGAAAGATCTCTCTGGCAGACCGAATTCTGCCAAGGGAATTCCTTCCCGGAGAGGGGAGATCATCGCCATCAACACCATCATCAAGTTGGACTACATCGGTATCATCATCATCATCATCTCCACCAACACCATCATCACCACTCCATACCGCTGTAACAATTGGGTTGAATCTTGCATAGTTCTTAGGGGAAACTTTCCCGATGTTGATTACTTGTTGTAGTTAATGCTATTGAGTGGAACCATTGAATTATTGTTATGTTCAGATTGTTACTTGTCATTACACTAGTAGAAAAAGGGCCTTTGGTTCGGGCCACTAGTCCCGGCCGTGGCTGGGGCCGGGACTAATGGTCCAAACCGGACGGCCCACGGACCGCGCTAATATCCTGGAACTTTGCCAGAAGAGCTAACATGCTTGAGAGCATGATGCCCAGCAGAAACATCGTCTGATAAATATACTTCAGGCATGACTGTGCTTTCTTCAAATACTAGAGCACTCGCGACGCATGATCCTACAATGTCGCCAACGCAACTGCACGATCATGGTCCACCCAGAAGTACCCACTAGCCTGCATCTGCTCCTGAGTTAAGTCATTCATGCGAATGGCAACCCGGTCCCTCTCATCCTGCGGATGACGAGCACTAACAACTACAAAAAGCAAGACCAAGGTATAAGACAAGGCATCGCTGCGAATGGCTACAAGAAAGGATAAGAAGATAGAGAGCAAACATTTAAATTTCTCGTTCAACTGCGTGACCTCGTCTAGAAGATACTTCTCGCGAGCGGTCGCCTTACCAGCCTTCGACTTCCACACATCCATGTTACCGCGGATAATGGGCAACTCCCGCTCCAACTACTTTATACATTCACACAGTCACGAGAGCAGTGACAGCTCCTCCATCTTTGAACGCGGTTGCGCCACAGTTTCATTGGTGGGAGGAGAGTCATGGGGACCACTCGAAGGACCCTATTACAACCAAGCAAGAGGCAAATAAGAGACCAATGATACATTGATAAAAAGGGAAAGTGCATTCAAATTCGGCAAAAGAATTAATAGGGGCACCCCCAGAAAACATGGTTCAGCAAAAGGAAGCTAAACTATTACAAATGGCAGCTAAGGAACGATTTGCTTCTTCAACTTGGACTTCAACTTCAGGGGCTTCCTCGAATCCGTGGCAGTCTCTGACGCCACAGAATTCCGGTGATAGCCCCAGATGCTGCAGTCTTCGCTGCCTTTGCTTGCCACAGCTCCGTAGAATATTATTGGATTGTATCAATGAGTTGGTGCCCATACTTACTACAACTACTGGCAAAGGTAAAATACTACTTGATGGCCATCCGCGTCGACAGGCATCACCTCAGAGATCGCGCTGGGGTCCAGCTCCACACCATGGGCTTGCGTCATCGCAAGTGCCATGGTGGCGCTGACAGACCGTTGCGAATTCTTGAAGTCCATGGGAATACCTTCAGTGAAGGATTCCACCAAGCCATCAAGGTTGTCGATTAAGCTGTCCTTGGGGATCATGTCCTCTCGGAGGTGTCTCAGCACACCCTTGGCCTTCCGAAGAGTATCTTGGAGGAATACATTGCAGTCCTCGACTGCGGTCACAGCGCCAGCCAAGGCATCTTAAGAACACAAAGTATCAGCATAGTGACATGAAAGCAAAAATAGGGAAAAATGCAAGTGAATTAATACCTAAGAGTGCTTTTGCAATCGAGAAAAGCTGTTATACGAACAACTTCTCCCTCTCAGCAGTAGAAGCACGCAGGTCTTCCTCATGCTTTTGCAACTCCTCTAGAGCCGTGACTACTTCATCACGCTTCTTCTCTGTTGCGGCAAGTCCCTTCTCGAGGGAAGAAACGCGATAGAGAAGCTCATTATGATCACCTACAAAGGGCAGAGCACGACAACACCTGAGTTCACAATTCTCTACACAAGCAGAGCAAAGAGGCAAGTTTAGCACAAACCTTCGACTGCGCGGTGGTGGTTGTCCAACATGGCATGCTATCGACCCAAGCTAAATATCTGCTCTGCAAGGCGAGTGGAATCCTTCATAATAGGATACACCAAAAGAAACGAAGCTTCGTCGTTGACAAAAATGTACAAACTCAAAATTCGACTGTCAGCAGCAAAAAACAGTTACGTGTTCCTTCAGGGACTCCGAAGGATACCGTACTGCCACCTCCTTGTTCTTAGAGTCTGCGACTTAAGATTCTTTAAAAAATTGACAGTCGTCGGAGGACGATGATGCTATTTTGACTGCAAACATGACCAGTACCACTTCAGAAGAGAAACTTCGAGGAAAACAAGACAAAATCGCAAATATAAAAACATACCCGTCGAATTTGTCAAGGTCAAAGGAATCATCCGACGACTCCTTCGGCAACCTCAGATTCTTTCGTGCGGGAGGAGCCATGGCACGTACAGGAATGGCGGGGATTGGCTCCTCTGCAGCAGAAGGAGGACCCTCTGGCATCTTCGGAGAGGAGGCATCCGAATCCTTGCTACAGGAGCGCTTGCGAGTCCCTTGGTCACTAGACTCGGGGGCTTCATCCTCTTCCTCCACGGGGATGGTGGATCCCGACTCGTCCTCTTCATCCACCTTGCGAGGAATAATTCCTTCAGGTCGAGGAGGCAAGTTCGCAGCCACAACCCAGTCCTAACAATAAGAAAAGTATCAGTATACAGAAACCTCCTTCAAGAAATCGAAAAAACAAGAAACTCCAAAGATAAATTCACCTCAGGTGGAGGGTTGCTGGCGCAGAATGGAGGCACGACTGAGTCACCCGGAAGATCCTCCTTGGCGGTGTACTTAGTGAGAAATCGCAACCTCATGTCCACTTCACTCGAAGAGATGCCCTCCGCATAAATGCGAGTGGCATCACTAGCACTGGTCCAGCGAAACATTGGGTGCGCCCTCGCCTGCAGAGGCTGCACCCGGCGACGCATCCAAGTGCGAAGGAGCTCTACGCCGCCTGCATCTTTGCCTATGCGCTTTTTGAGGTCGTAGACACGCTGATAGAGGGGCTCTATCTCTTCGACTTCGGCGGGCATCACTACATACTTCCATGACCTCCTCCGCTTGTAGGGCTCCACTAGATCGAAGGGGGCGAGTTCGTAGTGCTCTCCATCAGCTTTCTGGTCGCAGATGTAGGACCACTTTTGCCTCCACCCTTGGACGGATGCGGTGAGCTTGATGGCGAAGTAGGTGATGCTGGAATCAACGTGGATCCCACAGCCTCCTATGTCGTAGACTACGGAACCCGATGCCGATTAACGTTTGATATTGAAGAGCTTCTTGAAGAGGCCCAAGTGTGGATCGATTTTGAGCTAGCACTCGCAAAGTGTGATGAAGCAAGCAATGTGGAGGATAGAATTTGGGGTCAGATGGTGAAGTTGGAGCCCATAGAAGGAAAGGAGACCCCTAATGAACGGATGTGGGGGGAGAGAAAGACCGTAAACGATGAACACAAGGAACATCACTAGAAAACCCGCAGGAGGACTCAGGATTACCTCGTCATCGGGAATGCGCGAATAGTCCTCCGCGGTAGACAATGTCATGTCCTGGCACTGGGTGAACAACTCCCACGGCTTGATGACGGAGGGGCGCCATGACCCATTGGTGACGCGGGTCCCTGCGCCCTTGTTCTTCCAAACTCCGACGGTGCTGGTGCCCGCGGCGGCGCCCTTCTTCTTGGCTATGTTGGCAACAGCCGCAGATCCATCTGTGGATCCTCCCTTCTTCTAACCCATTTTCACTAGCGATGTGAGTGCAGGAAGTAGCTGGGGAAGTGATGTATATGCACTCCTATTCTTGTAGACAGTTGTTGGGCCTCCAAGTGCAAAGGTTTGTAGAATAGAAGCAAGTTTTCCCTTAAGTGGATTACCCAAGGTTTATCGAACTCAGGGAGGAAGTGGTCAAAGGTATCCCTCTCAAGGACCATGCAATCAAGATACAAGAAGTCTCTTGTGTCCCCAACACACCCAATACACTTGTCAGGTGTATAGGTGCACTAGTTTAGCGAAGATTAATCAACTATATGAATCAAAAGCACTTGACGATATCCCCATGTGTCCTCGAGAATGTTTGGTCATCTTAAGTAATACAACCGTCTTGTCCTTTGCTAAATAAAGGATTGGGCCACTTGCTGCATTTATTATTATTATCTTTTATTTACTCGCACTTTATTTATCTCCATTATCAAAATCCCTTAAAATCCGTTTGCTATGTATTTACAGAGAATTCCTGCTCCAAGCCACTCGTCAACACCTTCTGCTCCTTGTTAGGTTCGACACTCTTACTTATCGAAAATACTACGATACACCCCCTATACTTGTGGGTCATCAAGACTATTTTCTAGTGCCATTGCCGGGGAGTGAAGCGCTATTGGAGAGTGGAACTGGTAAAGGAAACTTATACTGTGATTATTGTTTACTTCTATTAGTTTCTTTATTTAAATATGGATAATTCACTTAGTTTCTTATGTCAGAATGCTAATACCACTGCTAAGGTAGTAGATGAACCACCACCTGCTGAGAATGATACTTTTAAAATACCTGCAAGAATTATTGATCGTGTTATGCATAACTATTATGTTGGAGATGGAACTGTCCATCATGCTGATCATTTACTCTTTATACACGCATTATGAGGGTTGTTAATGTGTGCAGGTATTACAATAGATCAAGTCAAGAAGAAGTTATTCTCATTATCACTAAAAGGAAGAGCTGAGGAATGGCATAGGCTGCTAAAGAATGGTCAAGCTCTTGGATGGGAGGAAGTAGTACCTCTCTTTTATTCAAAATTTTGTCCTCCTAGTGAGATTCATAAAGATCGGAAACACATATACACTTTTGTCCTCTTGATGGAGAGAGTACAACTCAAGCTTGGGGGAGATTGAAGTTACTAATGCTCAAATGTCTATTCATGACCTCCCCAACAACATTATTATAATAACTTTTTTCAAGGCTTTCTCTTCATGATAAGGATCTATTGGATGCTTCTTGTGCTGGATCATTTACACGCGTGGAAGAAGGAGCCTAAATGGGATATCCTAGACAGTATTCACGACAATGCTAAAGCTTGGGAGGAATGATAAAGGAAGAAATTCAGGTATAAATTATGATTATGAATGCATTGAATCTTTTATGGGAACTGATGAGTTTCAAAACATTAGTAATGCTTATGGTCTTGATTCTCAAGTTATTGCAAATTGTCTTAAAACTTTTGCCTCGTACATTGAGATTCCAAAAGAAGAATGGACAAGTATCATGCACCATCTAAAGATATTATTGATTGTGTTCATGCTAGAAGTACTAAATTTTTCACTATTGATCACATCTTACCTAAACCTTATATCGAGAAAATGCCTTTCCTAGATAAGGTAAAGGAGCATCCTATGATAACAAGTATAATTAATAAAAGTACAAAGAGAGCTGTACAACCTGATGAACAAATAAACATCGAACCTGTAGTAGCAATTGTGAAAGACCTTGTCACTAAAAGTGTAGAAGATGGATACATTGTCTTTTGCGAGGATGCTTCTAATATTGTCTCAACATCCGAATACAACTAAAAAAGCTAGTGTCCATGTGCTCTCTATTAGAATCTGTGACCATTGCTATTATGGTTTATGTGATATTGGTGCAAGTTCAAGTGTTATTCCTACGAGCTTTACAAATAATTATGCATGAAATTAGTCCTTGTGAACTAGAAGAAATTGATGTGGTCATTCACCTTGAAAATAGATAAACCATCTCTCCAATTGGTATTTTAAGAGATGTGGAAGTTCTTTGTGGTAAGATTAAATATCCAGCTCATTTTCTAGTACTTGGTTCAGCTGCTAGTAAAACCTATACTATAATTTTTGGTAGACCCTTCTTGAACACGTGTGGAGACATTATAGACTGTAAAGGGGAGAAAATTTTAACTAAATTCGATGGGGAATCTTATGAGTTTAATTTTTTGAAATTTACTAAAGCTCCTTGCAAAAATGAACTTCTAATGAGGATTTTAGAGTTGAACAACTTACTTCTATTTCTCTTGCTCCTAACAATGCTATTCAGCAATTTTGGAAGACCACGAAAGTGAAATCTTCATGGAAGAAAGAATGAGATTGATGAGATTATCCGTCGTCAACCTAAGATGCTTAAGCATAACTTGCTTGTGGAAGATTTGGGTTCCACATTGCCACCTAAAAAGGATATGGTTTTCGATTTAAAACTTTTACCTGACGATCTTAATATGCTTACATTGATTATAATAAAATTTATCCTCTTATTATTAGTTCTAAACTTTCAGGGAAGGAAGAGGAAAGATTATTGGAAGTATTGAAGAAACACCGAGGAGCTATGGGCTATACTCTTGATGATTTAAAGGTGATTTCCCCTACTATATGTTAGCACGCTATCAATATAGAACCCGATGCAAAACTAGTGGTAGAACATCAACGTCGTTTAAATCCTAAGATGAAGGAAGTGGTAAGAAACGAGGAATAAAACTCCTTGATGCTGGTATTATTTATCCTATTGCTGATAGTGAATGGGTTAGGCTTGTTCATTGTGTCCCTAAGAAAGGGGAATTATCATTGTGCCTAATGATAATGAGGAGCTTATTCGCCAAAGAGTAGTAGTAGGTTATAGGATGTGCATTGATTTCAGGAAGGTTAACAAAGTTACAAAGAAAGATCATTATCCACTGCCTTTTATTGACAAAATGTTAGAAAGGTTGTCTAAAAAGACCCATTTTTGTTTTCTTGATGGATATTCTGGGTTTTCTCAAATTGCTGTTAAGCAACAAGATCAAGAACAAATACTTTTTTTTGCCCTTATGGAACCTATGCTTATAGGCGCATGCCTTTTGGTTTGTGTAATGCTCCTGCTACTTTTCAAAGATGCATGTCTGCTATCTTTATGGTTTTTGTGAGGAAATGTGGAAGTATTCATGGACGAATTTTCCGTCTATGGAACTTCTTTTGCTAATTGTCTGCACAACTGATAAAGTTTTGCAGAGATGGGAGAAACCAATCTTCTTCTTAATGGGAGAATGCCACTTCATGGTTAATGAAGGGATGTCTTGGACATAATTTCCGAAAGAGGCATTGAAGCTGATAGAGCTAAAGTTGAAGCAATTGAGAAAATCCTTGTCCAAGAGACATCAAAGTATTCGTAGTATCCTGGGTCATGTTGGTTTCTATAGAAGGTTTATTAAAGATTTCTCTAAGATATCAAACCCCTCATAATCTTCCCTAAAAGATGTACCCTTTGTTTTTTGACGATGATTGTAAGGAAGCTTTTGAAACTCTAAAGAAGTCTTTAACTGATGCTCCTATTGTCCAACCACCTGACTGGAACCTACCCTTTGAAATCATGTGCGACGCTAGTGATTTTGCTATAGGTGTTGTTTTTGGGCAACGAATAGATAAAAGGTTAAATGTTATACATTATGCTAGTAAGACTCTTGACACTGCTCAAAAGAATTATGCCACTACTGAAAAGAATTCTTAGATGTTGCCTTTGCTTGTGATAAGTTTAGACCTTATATTGTTGATTCAAAAGTTACCATTAATAATGTTCATGTTGCTATTAATTACTTATGACGAAGAAAATGCTAAGCCTAGGCTTATTAGATGGTGTTGCTTTTACAAGAATTTGACCTACATATTGTAGATAGGAAAGGTGCTGAAAATCCTGTTGCTGATAATTTATCTCGTTGGAAAACATCACCTTTGATCCCCTGCCTGTTAATTCTAGTTTCCCAAATGAAAGTTGGCTGCAGTACTTGACGATATCCCCATGTGTCCTCGAGAACGTTTGGTCATCTTAAGTAATACAACTGGCTTATCCTTTGCTAAATAAAGGATTGGGCCACTTGCTGCATTTATTATTATTGTCTTTTATTTACTCGCACTTTATTTATCTCCATTATCAAAATCCCTTAAAATCCGTTCGCTATGTATTTATAGAGAATTCCTGCTCCAAGCCACTCGTCAACACCTTCTGCTCCTTATTGGGTTCGACACTCTTACTTGGAAAATACTTACGATACACCCCCTATACTTGTGGGTCATCAAGACTATTTTCTAGCGCCATTGCTAGGGAGTGAAGGCTATTTGAGAGTGGAACTGGTAAAGGAAACTTATACTGTGATTATTGTGTTGGGTCCGCGCAGCAGAGAAAACAAAAAAAATTGGTCCGGGCCACTTTATCCCACTATGCCACCAATATCCAAAGTACATAGAAGATGCAATAACATGATCATCATCGCCCACATATAAACATATGTGGTACTACCCATGCAAAGCACCTACGCATAGATCAGGCTCTGATACCACTGTGGGTGCGCAGCATAGAAAACAAAAAATTTCCTACGATGAGAACTATACGCAAGATCTATCTACTAGATACAGGGAACGGGTGGACATAATCCATAGGAGAACTTACCCTCGAAGACAACGAGTTTTATTAACGAGT
>CAJUXJ010001132.1:0-15578 GCA_910589775.1 Avena eriantha
GTGTAGGGGTAACAGTCCCGCTGCGGGTATACCGGGGGGCTAGCATGTGCTATAAGGTCCCAACCTTTGTTTTCCTGTAGATATGACCTAAACAAAGCTAAACCAACAAAAAAGCGCGTTGTCTGAACCTCGTACTAAAAAGCTACAGGGGTAGACCCGCGGGCCCCACCGACTAGGGTTTCGCTGGAAAAGGACCGCCGGAGCTCCGGAATCCCACTGGAACTTGCACGTGGACCTAGTATATGTGTCCAAGTGTGGTGGAGGTCCATGGATGTAATGTCTAGATCCCCGGTCTGACCTTCTTCACATGCGTGCGATAACACTTAGTAGATTCCTGGACGTGTAGGGGTAACAGTCCCGCTGCGGTATACCGGGGGCTAGCATGTGCTATAAGTCCCAACCTTTGTTTTCCATGTAGATATGACCTAAACAAAGCAACACCAAAAAAAGCGCGTTGTCTGAACCTCGTACTAAGAAAGCTACAGGGTAGACCCACGGGCCCCACCGACTAGGGTTTCGCTGAAAAGGACCGCCCGAGCTCCGGAATCCCACTGGAACTTGCACGTGGACCTAGTATATGTGTCCAAGTGTGTGGAAGGTCCATGGATGCAATGTCTAGATCCCCGGTCTGACCTTCTTCACATGCGTGCGATAACACTTAGTAGATTCCTGGACGTGTAGGGGTAAGCCCGCTGCGGGTATACCGGGGGCTAGCATGTGCTATAAGGTCCCAACCTTTGTTTTCCATGTAGATATGACCTAAACAAGCTAAACCAACAAAAAGCGCGTTGTCTGAACCTCGTACTAAGAAAGCTACAGGGTAGACCCACGGGCCCCACCGACTAGGGTTTCGCTGGAAAAGGACCGCCGGAGCTCCGAAATCCCACTGGAACTTGCACGTGGACCTAGTATATGTGTCCAAGTGTGGTGGAAGGTCCATGGATGTAATGTCTAGATCCCCGGTCTGCCCTTCTTCACATGCGTGCGATAACACTTAGTAGATTCCTGGACGTGTAGGGGTAACAGTCCCGCTGCGGGTATACCGGGGGGCTAGCATGTGCTATAAGGTCCCAACTTTGTTTTCCATGTAGATATGACCTAAACAAAGCGAAACCAACAAAAAAGCGCGTTGTCTGAACCCCGTACTAAGAAAGCTACAGGGGTAGACCCACGGGCCCCACCGACTAGGGTTTCGCTGGAAAAGGACCGCCGGAGCTCCGGAATCCCACTGTACTTGCACGTGGACCTAGTATATGTGTCCAAGTGTGGTGGAAGGTCCATGGATGTAATGTCTAGATCCCCGGTCTGCCTTCTTCACATGCGTGCGATAACACTTAGTAGATTCCTGGACGTGTAGGGGGAACAGTCCCGCTGCGGGTATACCGGGGGCTAGCATGTGCTATAAGGTCCCAACCTTTGTTTCCATGTAGATATGACCTAAAAAGCAAAACCACAAAAGCGCGTTGTCTGAACCCGTACTAAGAAGCTACAGGGGTAGACCCACGGGCCCCACCGACTAGGGTTTCGCTGGAAAAGGACCGCCGGAGCTCCGAATCCCACTGGAACTTGCACGTGGACCTAGTATATGTGTCCAAGTGTGGTGGAAGGTCCATGGATGTATGTCTAGATCCCCGGTCTGCCCTTCTTCACATGCGTGCGATAACACTTAGTAGATTCCTGGACGTGTAGGGTAACAGTCCCGCTGCGGGTATACCGGGGGCTAGCATGTGCTATAAGGTCCCAACCTTTGTTTTCCATGTAGATATGACCTAAACAAAGCTAAACCAACAAAAAGCGCGTTGTCTGAACCTCGTACTAAGAAAGCTACAGGGGTACCCCTGGGCCCCACCGACTAGGGTTTCGCTGGAAAACGACCGCCGGAGCTCCGGAATCCCACTGTAACTTGCACGTGGACCTAGTATATGTGTCCAGTGTGGTGGAAGGTCCATGGATGTAAGTCTAGATCCCCGTCTGACCTTCTTCACATGCGGCGATAACACTTAGTAGATTCCTGGACGTGTAGGGGTAACAGTCCCGCTGCGGTATACCAGGGGGCTAGCATGTGCTATAAGGTCCCAACCTTTGTTTTCCATGTAGATATACCTAAAAAGCTAAACAACAAAAAGCGCGTTGTCTGAACCTCGTACTAAGAAAGCTACAGGGTAGACCTGCGGGCGATAACACTTAGTAGATTCCTGGACGTGTAGGGGTAACAGTCCCGCTGCGGGTATACCGGGGGCTAGCATGTGCTATAAGGTCCCAACCTTTGTTTTCCATGTAGATATGACCTAAACAAAGCTAAACCAACAAAAAACGCGTTGTCTGAACCTCGTACTAAGAAAGCTACAGGGTAGACCCGGGGCCCCACCGACTAGGTTTCGCTGGAAAAGGACCGCCGGAGCTCCGGAATCCCACTGGAACTTGCACGTGGACCTAGTATATGTGTCCAAGTGTGGTGGAAGGTCCATGGATGTAATTTCTAGATCCCCGGTCTGACCTTCTTCACATGCGTGCGATAACACTTAGTAGATTCCTGGACGTGTAGGGGTAACAGTCCCGCTGCGGGTATACCGGGGGCTAGCATGTGCTATAAGGTCCCAACCTTTGTTTTCCATGTAGATATAACCTAAACAAAGCTAAATCAACAAAAAAGCGCGTTGTCTGAACCTCGTACTAAGAAAGCTACAGGGGTAGACCCCGGCCCCACCGACTAGGGTTTCGCTGGAAAAGGACCGCCGGAGCTCCGGAATCCCACTGGAACTTGCACGTGGACCTAGTATATGTGTCCAAGTGTGTGGAAGGTCCATGGATGTAATGTCTAGATCCCCGGTCTGACCTTCTTCACATGCGTGCGATAACACTTAGTAGATTCCTGGACATGTAGGGGTAACAGTCCCGCTGCGGGTATACCGGGGGCTAGCATGTGCTATAAGGTCCCAACCTTTTGTTTTCCATGTAGATATGACCTAAACAAAGCTAAACCAACAAAAAAGCGCGTTGTCTGAACCTCGTGCTAAGAAAGCTACAGGGGTAGACCTGCGGCGATAACACTTAGTTATTCCTGGACGTGTAGGGGTACAGTCCCGCTGCGGTATACCGGGGGCTAGCATGTGCTATAAGGTCCCAACCTTTGTTTTCCATGTAGATATGACCTAAACAAAGCTAAACCAACAACAAAGCGCGTTGTCCTGAACCCCTGTACTAAGAAAGCTACAGGGGCTAGACCCGATGGGCTCCACCGGACTAGGGTGTCGCTGGAAAAGCCACCGGGCCGGAGCTCCGAATCCCCACTAGTAACTTGCACGTTGGACCCGAGTATATGTGTCCACAGTGTGGTGGAAGGTCCATGGATGTAATGTCCTAAGATCCCGGGTCCTGAACCTTCTTCACATGCCGTGCGATAACACTTAGTAGATTCCTGGACGTGTAGGGGTAACGTCCCCTGCGAGTAAATACGCGGGGCTAGCAATGTGCTATAAGGTCCCAACCTTTGTTTTCCATGTAGATATGACCTAAACAAAGCTAAACCAACAAAAAAGCGCGTTGTCTGACCTCGTACTAAGAAAGCTACAGGGTAGACCCACGGGCCCCACCGACTAGGTTTCGCTGGAAAAGGACCGCCGGAGCTACCGAATCCCACTGTAACTTGCACGTGGACCTATATATGTGTCCAAGTGTGGTGGAAGGTCCATGGATGTAATGTCTAGATCCCCGTCTGACCTTCTCACATGGTGCGATAACACTTAGTAGATTCCTGGACGTGTAGGGGTAACAGTCCCCGCTGCAGGGTATGACCGGGGGCTAGCAATGTGCTATAAGGTCCCAACCTTTGTTTCATGTATATATGACTAACAAAGCGAAACCAACAAAAAAGCGCGTTGTCTGAACCCGTACTAAGAAAGCTATCAGGGTAGACCCACGGGCCCCACCGACTAGGGTTTCGCTGGAAAAGGACCGCCGGAGCTCCGGAATCCCACTGGACTTGCACGTGGACCTAGTATATGTGTCCAAGTGTGGTGGAAGGTCCATGGATGTAATGTCTAGATCCCCGGTCTGACCTTCTTCACATGCGTGCGATAACACTTAGTAGATTCCTGGACGTGTAGGGGTAACAGTCCCGCTGCGGGTATACCGGGGGGCTAGCATGTGCTATAAGGTCCCAACCTTTGTTTTCCATGTAGATATGACCTAAACAAGCTAAACCAACAAAAAGCGCGTTGTCTGAACCTCGTACTAAGAAAGCTACAGGGGTAGACCCCGGGCCCCACCCACTAGGGTTTCGCTGGAAAAGGACCGCCGGAGCTCCGGAATCCCACTGGAACTTGCACGTGGACCTAGTATATGTGTCCAAGTGTGGTGGAAGGTCCATGGATGTAATGTCTAGATCCCCGTCTGACCTTCTTCACATGCGTGCGATAACACTTAGTAGATTCCTGGACGTGTAGGGGTAACAGTCCCGCTGCGGTATACCGGGGGGCTAGCATGTGCTATAAGGTCCCAACCTTTGTTTTCCATTAGATATGACCTAAAAAAGCAAACCACAAAAAAGCGCGTTGTCTGAACCCGTACTAAGAAAGCTACAGGGTAGACCCACGGGCCCCACCGACTAGGGTTTCGCTGGAAAAGGACCGCCGGAGCTCCGGAATCCCACTGGAACTTGCACGTGGACCTAGTATATGTGTCCAAGTGTGGTGGAAGGTCCATGGATGTAATGTCTAGATCCCCGGTCTGACCTTCTTCACATGCGTGCGATAACACTTAGTAGATTCTGGACGTGTAGGGGTAACAGTCCCGCTGCGGGTATACCGGGGGCTAGCATGTGCTATAGGTCCCAACCTTTGTTTTCCATGTAGATATGACCTAAAAAAGCTAAACCAACAAAAAAGCGCGTTGTCTGAACCTCGTACTAAGAAAGCTACAGGGGTAGACCCACGGGCCCCACCGACTAGGGTTTCGCTGGAAAAGGACCGCCGGAGCTCCGGAATCCCACTGGAACTTGCACGTGGACCTAGTATATGTGTCCAAGTGTGGTGGAAGGTCCATGGATGTAATGTCTAGATCCCCGTCTGACCCTTCTTCACATGAGTGCGATAACACTTAGTAGATTCCTGGACGTGTAGGGGTAACAGTCCCGCTGCGGTATACCGGGGGGCTAGCATGTGCTATAAGGTCCCAACCTTTGTTTTCCATGTAGATATGACCTAAACAAAGCTAAACCAACAAAAAAGCGCGTTGTCTGAACCTCGTGCTAAGAAAGCTACAGGGGTAGACCTGCGCGATAACACTTAGTTAATTCCTGGACGTGTAGGGGTAACAGTCCCGCTGCGGGAATACCGGGGGCTAGCATGTGCTATAAGGTCCCACCTTTGTTTTCCATGTAGATATGACCTAAACAGCTAAACCAACAAAAAGCGCGTTGTCTGAACCTCGTACTAAAAAGCTACAGGGGTAGACCCGCGGGCCCCACCGACTAGGTTTTCGCTGGAAAGGACCGCCGGAGCTCCGGAATCCCACTAGAACTTGCACGTGGACCTAGTATAATGTGTCCAAGTGTGGTGGAAGGTCCATGGATGCAATGTCTAGATCCCCGGTCTGACCTTCTTCACATGGCGTGCGATAACACTTTAGTAGATTCCTGGACAGTGTAGGGGTAACAGTCCCGCTGCGAGTATATCTGCGGGGCTAGCCCTGTGCTATAAGGTCCCAACTTTGTTTTCATGTAGATATAACCTAACAAAGCTAAATCAACAAAAAAGCGCGGTGTCCAAACCTCGTACTAAGAAAGCTACAGGGGTAGACCCCGGGGCCCCACCGACTAGGGTTTCGCTGGAAAAGGACCCGCTCGGAGCTCCGGAATCCCACTGGAACTTGCACGTGGACCTAGTATAATTTGTCCAAGTGTGGTGGAAGGTCCATGGATGTAATGTCGAGATCCCCGGTCTGACCTTCTTCACATGAGTGGCGATAACACTTAGTAGATTCCTGGACGTGTAAGGGGTAACAGTCCCGCTGCGGTATACCGGGGGCTAGCATGTGCTATAAGGTCCCAACCTTTTGTTTTCCATGTAGATATAACCTAAACAAAGCTACACCAACAAAAAAAGCGTGTTGTCTGAACCTCGTGCTAAGAAAAAGCTACGGGGTAGACCTGCGGCGATAACACTTAGTTAGATTCTGGACGTGTAGGGGTAACAGTCCCGCGGCGGGAATACCGGGGGGGCTAGGTCATGTGCTATAAGGTCCCAACCTTTGTTTTCCATGTAGATATGACCTAAACAAAGCTAAACCAACAAAAAAGCGCGTTGTCTGAACCTTCGTACCAAGAAAGCTACAGGGCTAGACCCGCGGGCCCCACCGACTAGGGTTTTCGCTGGAAAAGGACCGCCGGAGCTTCCGGAATCCCACTAGAACTTGCACGTGGACCTAGTATATGTGTCCAAGTTGTGGTGGAAGGTCCGTGGATGCAATGTCTAGATCCCCAGTCTGACCTTCTTCACATGCGTGCGATAACACTTAGTAGATTCCTGGACGTGTAGGGGTAACAGTCCCGCTGCGGGTATAACCGGGGGCTAGCATGTGCTATAAGGTCCCAACCTTTGTTTTCCATGTAGATATGACCTAAACAAAGCAAAACCAACAAAAAAGCTCGTTGTCTGAACCCCGTACTAAGAAAGCTATAGGGTAGACCCAGGGCCCCACCCACTAGGGTTTCGCTGGAAAAGGACCGCCTGAGCTCCGGAATCCCACCTTACTTGCACATGGACCTAGTATATGTGTCCAAGTGTGGTGGAAGGTCCATGGATGTAATGTCTAGATCCCCGGTCTGCCCTTCGTCACATGAGTGCGATAACACTTAGTAGATTCCTGGACGGTAGAGGTAACAGTCCCGCTGCGGGTATACCGGGGGGCTAGCATGTGCTATAAGGTCCCAACCTTTGTTTTCCATGTAGATATGACCTAAAAAAGCAAGAGCCAACAAAAGTGCGTTGTCTGAACCCCGTACTAAGAAAGCTACAGGGTAGACCCACAGGCCCCACCGACTAGGGTTTCGCTGGAAAGGACCGCCGGAGCTACGGAATCCCACTGGAACTTGCACGTGGACCTAGTATATGTGTCCAAGTGTGGTGGAAGGTCCATGGATGTAATGTCTAGATCCCCGGTCTGCCCTTCTTCACATGCGTGCGATAACACTTAGTAGATTCCTGGACATGTAGGGGTAACAATCCCGCTGCGGGTATAACCGGGGGCCTAGCATGTGCTATAAGGTCCCAACCTTTGTTTTCCATGTAGATATAACCTAAAAGAATCTAAATCAACAAAAAAGCACGTTGTCCGAACCTCGTACTAAGAAAGCTACAGGGGTAGACCCACGGGCCCCACCGACTAGGGTTTCGCTGGAAAAGGACCGCCGGAGCTACGGAATCCCACTGGAACTTGCACATGGACCTAGTATATGTGTCCAAGTGTGGTGGAAGGTCCATGGATGTACTGTCTAGATCCTCGGTCTGACCTTCTTCACATGCGTGCGATAACACTTAGTAGATTCCTGGACGTGTAGGGGTAACAGTCCGCTGCGGGTATAACCGGGGGGCTAGCATGTGCTATAAGGTCCCAACCTTGTTTTCCATGTAGATATGACCTAAATAAAAGCTAACCAACAAAAAAGCCGCGTTGTCTGAACCTCGTGCTAAGAAAGCTACAGGGGTAGACCTGCGGGCGATAAACACTTAGTTATTCCTGGACGTGTAGGGGTAACAGTCCCGCTGCGGGTATATACCGGGGGCTAGCATGTGCTATAAGGTCCCAACCTTTGTTTTCCATGTAGATATGACCGAAACAAAGCTAAACCAACAAAAAAGCGCGTTGTCTGAACCTCGTACTAAGAAAGCTACAGACGGGCTAGACCCCGGGACCCACCGACTAGGGTTTCGCTAGAAAAGGACCCGCCGGAGCTCCGGAATCTCCACAGGAACTTGCACGTGGACCTAGTATATGTGTCCAAGTGTGGTGGAAGGTCCATGGATGTCAATGTCTAGATCCCCGGTCTGACCTTCTTCACATGCGTGCGATAACACTTAGTAGATTCCCGGGACGTGTAGGGGTAACAGTCCCGCTGCGAGTATATCGGCGGGGCTAGCATGTGCTAATAAGGTCCCAACTTTGTTTTCCATGTAGATATAACCTAAACAAGCTAAACCAAACAAAAAAGGCGCGTGTCCAAACCTCGTACTAAGAAAGCTACAGGGGTAGACCCACGGGCCCCACCGACTAGGGTTTCGCTGGAAAAGGACCGCCGGAGCTACGGAATCCCACTGGAACTTGCACGTGGACCTAGTATATGTGTCCAAGTGTGGTGGAAGGTCCATGGATGTAATGTCTAGATCCCCGGTCTGACCTTCTTCACATGCGTGCGATAACACTTAGTAGATTCCTGGACATTGTAGGGGTAACAGTCCCGCTGCGGGTATACCGGGGGGCCTAGCATGTGCTATAAGGTCCCAACCTTTGTTTTCCATGTAGATATACCTAAACAAAGCTAAACCAACAAAAAAGCGCGTTGTCTGAACCCCGTACTAAGAAAGCTACAGGGGTAGACCCACGTGCCCCACCGCACTAGGGTTTCGCTGGAAAAGGACCGCCGGAGCTCCGGAATCCCACTGTAACTTGCACATGGACCTAGTATATTTGTCCAAGTGTGGTGTACGGTCCATGGATGTAATGTCTAGATCCCCGGTCTGCCCTTCTTCACATGAGGTGCGATAACACTTAGTAGATTCCTGGACGTGTAGAGGGGTAACAGTCCCGCTGCGGGTATAACCCGGGGGGCTAGCATGTGCTATAAGGTCCCAACCTTTGGTTTTCCATGTAGATATGACCTAAAAAAGCAAGACCAACAAAAAAGCGCAGTTGTCTGAACCCCGTACTAAGAAAGCTAGCAGGTAGCCCACGGGCCCCACCGACTAGGGTTTCGCTGGAAAAGGACCGCCGGAGCTACGGAATCCCACTGGAACCTTGCACGTGGACCTAGTATATGTGTCCAAGTGTGGTGTGAAGGTCCATGGATGTAATGTCTAGATCCCCGGTTCTGACCTTCTATCACATGCGTGCGATAACACTTAGTAGATTCCTGGACGTGTAGGGGTAAACAGTCCCGCTGCGGGTATACCGGGGGGCTAGCATGTGCTATAAAGGTCCCAACCTTTGTTTTCCATGTAGATATGACCTAAAAAAAGCGAAACCAACAAAAAAGAGCGCGTTGTCTGAACCTCGTACTAAGAAAGCTACAGGGGTAGACCCACGGGCCCCACCGACTAGGGTTTCGCTGGAAAAGGACCGCCGGAGCTCCTGAACCCACTGGAACTTGCACGTGGACCTAGTATATGTGTCCAAGTGGTGGTGGAAGGTCCATTGATGTAATTCTAGATCCCCGGTCTGACCTTCTTCACATGCGTGGCGATAACACTTAGTAGATTCCGGGACGTGTAGGGGTAACAGTCCCGCTGCGGGTATTAACCGGGGGGCTAGCATGTGCTATAAGGTCCCAACCTTTGTTTTCCAGTAGATATGACCTAAACAAAGCTAAACAACAAAAAAGCGCGTTGTCTGAACCTCGTACTAAGAAAGCTACAGGGTAGACCGGGCCCCACCGCTAGGGTTTCGCTGGAGAGAGGGACCCGCCGGAGCTCCGGAGATCCCACTGGAACTTGCACGTGACCTAGTATATGTGTCCAAGTGTGGTGGAGGTCCATGGATGCAATGTCTAGATCCCCGGTCTGACCTTCTTCACATCGTGCGATAACACTTAGTAGATTCTAGACGTGTAGGGGTAACAGTCCCGCTTCGGGTAGTACCGGGGGACTAGCATGTGCTATAAGGGTCCCAACCTTTGTTTTCCATGTAGATATGACCTAAACAAAGCTAAACCAACAAAAAAGCGCGTTGTCTGAACCTCGTACTAAGAAAGCTACAGGGGTAGACCCACGGCCCCCACCGACTAGGGTTTCGCTGGAAAGAGTACCCCGCCGGAGCTCCGGAATCCCATTGAACTTGCACTGGACTAGTATATGTGTCCCAAGTGTGGTGGAAGGTCCATGGATGCAAGTCTAGATCCCCGGTCTTGACCTTCTTCACATGCGTGCGATAACACTTAGTAGATCCTGACGTGTAGGGGTAACAGTCCCGCTGCGGGTATACCGGGGGCTAGCATGTGCTATAAGGTCCGCAACCTTTGTTTTCCATGTAGATATGACCTAAACAAAGCGAAAACCAACAAAAAAAGCGCGTTGTCTGAACCCCGTACTAAGAAAGCTACAGGGTCAGACCCGCAGTGGCCCCACCACTAGGGTTTCGCTGGAAAACGAACCAGCCAGGGAGCTCCGGAATCACACTGTACCTTGCCACGTGGACCTAGTATAATGTGTCCAAGTGGTGGTGGAAGGTCCATGATGGCAATGTCTAAGCCTAGGTCTGACCGTCGTCACATGCGTGCGATAACACGTAGTAGATTCCTACAACGTGTAGGGTTAACAAGGTCCCCTGGCAGGTATACCGGGGGGCTATCATGTGCTATAAGGTCCCAACCTTTGTTTTCACATGGTATATGACCTAAACAAGCATAAACCAACAAAAAACGCGTTGGTCCCTAACCCGGTACTACAGAAAGCTACAGGGGTAGACCCACGGGCCCCACCGACTAGGGTTTCGCTTGAAAAGGACCGCGGAGCTCCGGAATCCCACTGGACCATTGCACGTGGAACCGAGTATATGTGTCCAAGTGTGGTGGAAGGTCCATGGATGAATGTCTAGATCCCCGGTCTGCCTTCTTCACATGCGTCGTCGATAACACTTAGTAGATTCTCTGGACGTGTAGGGGTAACGTCCCGCTGCGGTATAACCGGGGGGGCTAGCATGTATCTATAGGTTCCCAACCTTTGTTTTCCATGTATATATGACCTAAACAAAGCCTAAACCAACAAAAAGCGTCGTTGTCTGAAACCTCGTACTAAGAAAGCATACAGGGTAGTACCCAGCGGGCCCCAACCGACTAGGGTTTTCGCTGGAAAAGGACCGCCGGAGCTCCGGAATCCCACTGGAACTTGCACGTGGACCTAGTATAATGTGTCCAAGTGTGGTGGAAGGTCCATGGATGCAATGTCTAGATCCCCGGTCTGACCTTCTTCACATGCTTGCGATAACAATTAGTAGTTCCTTGAATTGTATGGGTACAATCCCGCTGCGGGTATACCGGGGGCTAGCATGTGCTCTAAAGGTCCCAACCTTTGTTTCCATGTAGATATGACCCTAAAGAAAGCAAAAACCCCCAAAAAGCGCTTTTTTTTGAACCGCGTACTAAAAATCGACAGGTTATACCCTCTGGCCCACCGACTAGGTTTTCGCTAGAAAAGGACCCGCCGTAGCTCCGGTCCCCTGGAACTTGGCAACTGTACCTAGTAATTGTCCAAGGTGGGTGAAGGTACAATGGATGCAATTTCTACGATTCCCCGTTATGACCTTCTTCACATGCGGTGCGATAACGCTTATTAATTCCTAGACGTGTAGGGGTAACAGTCCCGCTGGCGGTATACCGGGGGACTAGCATGATGCTATAAGGTCCCAACCTTTGTTTTCCATTAGATATGAAACTAAACAAGCTAAACCAACAAAAAAGCGCGTTGTCTGAACCTCGTACTAAGAAAGCTACAGGGGTAGAGCCACCACGGGCCCCACCAGCTAGGGTTTCGCTGGGAAAAGGAACGAGGGAAAGGCCAAGGAGCTACGGAATCCCACTGAACTGGCACGTGGAACCTAGTATATGGTGTCCCAAGTGATGTTGGAAGGTCCATGGATGGTAATGTCTAATAAACCCGGTCTGACCTTTCTTCACATGACTGCCGTGCGATACACACTTAGTAGATGTCCTGGACGTGGTAGGGGTAACAGTCCCGCTCTGCGGGTATACCGGGGGGCTTAGCATGTGCTATAAAGGTCCCAACCTTGGTTTTCCATGGAGATATGACCTAAACAAAGCGAAACCAACAAAAAGCGCGTTGTCTGAACCTCAAGGTACTAAGAAAGCTACAATGGGTAGAAGCCCACGGGCCCCACACCAACCCACTATGGTTTCGCTGGAAAAGGACTCCTGGAGCTCCGGAATCCCAACTGGAACTCTTGCACATGGACCTAGTATAGTGTTCCAAGTGTGGTGGAAGGGGTCCATGGAGGTAAAGGGGTCTAGATCCCCGGTCTGACCTTCTTCACATGCGTGCGATAACACTTAGTAGATTCCTGGACGTGTAGAGGTACAGTCCCGCTGCGGGTATAAACCGGGGGGCTAGCATGGTGCTATAAGGTCCCAACCTTTGTTTCCATGTAGATATGACCTAACAAAGCTAAACCAACAAAAAAAGCGCGTTGTCTAACCTCGTACTAAGAAAGCTACAGGGGTAGACCCACGGGCCCCACAGACTAGGGTTTCGCATGGAAAAGGACCGCCGGAGCTTCCGGAATCCCACTGGAACTTGCACGTGGACCTAGTAATGTGTCCAAGTGTGGTGGAAGGTCCATGGATGTAATGTCTAGATCCCCGGTCTGACCTTCTTCACATGCGTGCGATAACACTTAAGTAGATTCCTGGACAGTGTAGGGGTAACAGTCCGCTGCGGTATACCGGGGGGCTAGCATGTGCTCTAAGGTCCCAACCTTTGTTTTCCATGTAGATATGACCTAAAGACAAAGCTAAATCAACAAAAAAAGCGCGTTGTCCTAACCTCGTACTAAGAAAGCTACAGGGGTAGACCCACGGGCCCACCGACTAGGGTTTCGCTGGAAAGGACCGCCGAGCTCCGGAATCCCACTAGAACTTGCACGTGGACCTAGTATATGTGTCCAAGTGTGGTGGAAGGTCCCATGGATGTAATGTCTAGAATCTCGGGACTGACCTTCTTCACATGCGTGCGATAACACTTAGTGATTCCTTGACGTGAAATAGGGGTAACAGTCCCGCTGTACGGGGATATACCGGGGGGGCTAGCATGTGCTATAAAGGTCGCCAACCTTTGTTTTCCATGTACAGATATGACCGACTAAAAAAAGCTAAACAAATCAAAAGCAGCGTTGTCCTGAAACTCGTACTAAGAAAGCTACAAAGGGGTTAGACCCACGGGCCCCACCGACTAGGGATTTCGCTGGAAAAGGACCGTCGAAGGCTCCGGAAATCCACTAGGCAACTTGCACGTGGAACCTAGTATATGTGTCCAAAGATGTGGTGGACAAAGGTCCATGGAGGCAATGTCTAGATCCCCGGTCTGACCTTCTTCACATGCGTGCGATAACACTTAGTAGATTCCTGGACGTGTAGGGGTAACAGTCCCGCTGCGGGTATACCGGGGGGCTAGCATGTGCTATAAGGTCCCAACCTTTGTTTTCCATGTAGATATGACCTAAACAAGCTAAACCAACAAAAAAGCGCGTTGTCTGAACCTCGTACTAAGAAAGCTACAGGGGTAGACCCACGGCCCACCGACTAGGGTTTCGCTGGAAAGGGCCCCGCCGGAGCACCGAATCCCACTGAACTTGCACGTGGACCTAGTTATGTGTCCAAGTGTGGTGAAGGTCAATGGATGCAATGTCTAGATCCCCGTCAGACCTTCTCACATGCGTGCGATAACACTTAGTAGATTCCGGGACGTGTAGGGGTAACAGTCCCGCTGCGGGTATACCGGGTGGCTAGCATGTGCTATAAGGTCCCAACCTTTGTTTTCCATGTAGATATGACCTAAACAAAGCTAAACCACAAAAAAGCGCGTTGTCTGAACCTCGTACTAAAAAGCTACAGGGTAGACCCGCGGGCCCCACCGACTAGGGTTTCGCTGGAAAGGACCGCCGGAGCTCCGGAATCCCACTGAACTTGCACGTTGACCTAGTATATGTGTCCAAGTGTGGTGGAAGGTCCATGGATGCAATGTCTAGATCCCCGTTCTGACCTTCTTCACATGCGTGCGATAACACTTAGTAGATTCCGGGACGTGTAGGGGTAACAGTCCCGCTGCGGGTATACCGGGGGCTAGCATGTGCTATAAGGTCCCCACTTTTGTTTTCCATGTAGATATAACCTAACAAAGCTAAACAACAAAAAACGCGTTGTCCGAAACCTCGTACTAAGAAAGCTACAGGGTAGACCCACGGGCCCCACCGACTAGGGTTTCTTGGAAAAGGACCGCCAGAGCTCCGGAATCCCCCTGTAACTTGCACATGGACCTAGTATATGTGTCCAAGTGTGGTGGAAGGTCCATGGATGTAATGTCTAGATCCCCGGTCTGCCTTCTTCACATGAGTGCGATAACACTTAGTAGATTCCTGGACGTGTAGGGGTAACAGTCCCGCTGCGGGTATACCGGGGGGCTAGCATGCTATAAGGTCCCAACCTTTGTTTTTCATGTAGATATGACCTAAACAAAGAAACCAACAAAAAAGCGCGTTGTCTGAACCCCGTACTAAGAAAGCTACAGGGGTAGACCCATGGGCCCCACCGACTAGGTTTTCGCTGGAAACGACCGCCGGAGCTCCGGAATCCCACTGTACCTTGCACGTGGACCTAGTATATGTGTCCAAGTGTGTGGAAGTCCATGGATGTAATGTCTAGATCCCCGGTCTGCCTTCTTCACATGCGTGCGATAACACTTAGTAGATTCCTGGACGTGTAGGGGTAACAGTCCCGCTGCGGGTATACCGGGGGCTAGCATGTGCTATAAGGTCCCAACCTTTGTTTTCCATGTAGATATGACCTAAAAAAGCAAAACCAACAAAAAGCGCGTTGTCTGAACCCCGTACTAAGAAAGCTACAGGGTAGACCCACGGGCCCCACCCACTAGGGTTTTTGCTGGAAAAGGACCGCCGGAGCTCCGGAATCCCACTGTAACTTGCACATGGACCTAGTATATGTGTCCAAGTGTGGTGGAAGGTCCATGGATGTAATGTCTAGATCCCCGGTCTGCCCTTCTTCACATGAGTGCGATAACACTTAGTAGATTCCTGGACGTGTAGGGGTAACAGTCCCGCTGCGGTATACCGGGGGGCTAGCATGTGCTATAAGGTCCCACCTTTGTTTTCCATGTAGATATGACCTAAACAAAGCGAACCAACAAAAAAGCGCGTTGTCCTGAACCCCGTACTAAGAAGCTACAGGGGTAGACCCATGGGCCCCACCGACTAGGGTTTCGCTGGAAAACGACCGCCGGAGCTCCGGAATCCCACTGTACTTGCACGTGGACCTAGTATATGTGTCCAAGTGTGGTGGAAGGTCCATGGATGTAATGTCTAGATCCCCGGTCTGACCTTCTTCACATGCGTGCGATAACACTTAGTAGGATTCCTGGACGTGTAGGGGTAACAGTCCCGCTGCGGGTATACCGGGGGCTAGCATGTGCTATAAGGTCCCAACCTTTTTTTTCCATGTAGATATGACCTAAACAAAGCTAAACCAACAAAAAGCGCGTTGTGTGAACCTCGTACTAAGAAAGCTACAGGGGTAGACCTGCGCCGATAACACTTAGTAGATTCCTGGACGTGTAGGGTAACAG
>CAJUXJ010001133.1:0-21176 GCA_910589775.1 Avena eriantha
GTTCTTTTCATGAACCACATATTGATCCACCAGTGCCATTGCATGTGTGTTTTTTTCATGAACCGCACCTAGTGTCATTAGATGTGTGTTCTTCTCATAAACCACATGTGGATCCACCAGTGTCATTGCATGTGTGTTCTTCTCATGATACACATCTAGAGTCATTGCATTTCTGTTATTCTCACAAACCACATAAGGATACACCAGTGACATTGCATGTGTTTTCTTTTTCCTAACAACAACTGGTGTCATTGCATGTCTGTTTTTTTCACATACCACATATGGAACCACTAGTGTTATCGAAATGTGTGTTCTCTTCGGAGACCACACATGGATCCACCTGTGTCATTGCATGTGTGCTCTTTTTACTAACAACAACTAGTGTCATTGCATGTGTGTTCTTTTCACAATCCACCTATGGATCCACCAGTGTCATTGCATGTGTGTTCTTCTCATTAACCACAGCTAGATTCATTGCATGTGTGTTCTCTTCAGAGACCACACATGGATCCACCAGTGTCATTGCATGTTTGTTCTTTTTACTGACGACAACTACAGTCATTTCATGTGTGTTATTTTCACATACCAGATATGGATCCACCAGTGTCATTGAAATTTGTGTTCTCTTCAGATACCACACATGGATCCACCAGTGTCATTGCATGTGTGCTCTTTTTACTAAAAACAACCAGTGTCATTGCATGTGTGTTCTTTTCACAATCCACCTACGGTTCCACCAATGTCATTGCATGTGTGTTCTTCTCATTAACCACAGCTAGAGTCATTTCATGTGTGTTCTCTTCAGAGACCACACATGGATCCACTATTGTCATTGCATGTGTGTTCTTTTTTACTAACAACAATTGCAGTCATTTCATGTGTGTTCTATTCACATATAGATCCACAAGTGTCATTGCATGTGTGTTCTTCTCATTAACCATAGCTAGAGTCATTGCATGTCTGTTCTTCTCACAACCACACATGGATCCAACAGTGTCATTGCATATGTTTTCTTCTCATACACCACACCTAGTGTCATTGCACGTGTATTCCTCTCATGAGCCACAGCAAGAGTCATTGCATGTCTATTCTTCTCACAAACAACATATCGATCCGCTAGTGTCATTGCATGTCTGTTCTTTTCATGAACCACACCTAGTGTCATTGCATGTGTGTTCTTATCATAAACCACATATGGATAAACCAGTGTCATTGCATGTGTGTTCTTCTCATGAACCACATATAGAGTCATTGCATGTTTGTTATTCTCACAAACCACATAAGGATACACTAGTGTCATTGCATGTGTTTTCTTTTTACTAACAACAATTGGTGGCATTGCGTGTGTGTTCTTTTCACATACCACATATGGATCCACCATTGTCATTGAAACGTGTGTTCTCTTCAGAGACCACACATGGATCCACTAGTGTCATTGCATGTGTGTTCTTTTTACTAACAACAACTAGAGTGGACCAGTGTCATTGAAATGTGTGTTCTCTTCAAAGACCACACCTGGATCCACCAATGTCATTGCATGTGTGTTCTTTTTACTAACAACAACTGGAGTCATTGCATGTGTGTTGTTTTCACATACCACATATGGATCCACCTGTGTTATTGAAATTTGTGTTCTCTTCAGAGACCACACATGGATCCACCAGTCTCATTGCATGTGTGTTGTTTTCATGAACCACACCCAGTGTCATTGCATGTCTCATCCTCTCACAAACCGCACATAAATCCACCAGTGTCATTGCATGTGTGTTCTTCTCATGAACCACAGCTAGAGTCATTGGATGTGTGTTCTTCTCACAAACCACACATGGATCCACCAGTGTCATTGCATGTGTTTTCTTCTCATGAACCACACCTAGTGTCATTGCATATGTGTTCCTCTCATGAACCACAGCTAGAGTCATTGCATGTCTGTTCTTCTCACAAACCACATATGGATCCACCGGTGTCATTGCATTTGTGTTCTTTTCATGAACCACACCCAGTGTCATTGCATGTTTATTCCTCTCACAAACCACACATGGATCCACCATTGTCATTGCATGTGTGTTTTTCTCATGAACCACATCTAGAGTCATTGGATGTTTGTTATTTTGATGAACCACAACTAGAATCATTTCATGTGTGTTCTTTTCACATACCACATATGGATCCACCAGTGTCATTGCATGTGTGTTCTTCTCATGAACCACAACTAGAGTCATTGCACGTCTGTTCTTCTCACAAACCACACATGGATCCACTAGTGTCATTGCATGTGTTTTCTTCTCATGAACCACACCCAGTGTCATTGCATGTGTGTTCCTCTCATGAACAACAACTAGTGTCATTGCATGTCTGTTCTTCTCACAAACCACATATGGATCCACCAGTGCTATTGCATGTCTGTTCTTTTCATGAACCACACCCGGTGTCATTGCATGTGTGTTCTTCTCATAAACCACATATGGATCCACCAGTGTCATTGCATGTGTGTTCTTCTCATGAACCACATCTAGAGGCATTGCATGTCTGTTATTCTCACAAACCACATAAGGATACACCAGTGTCATTGCATGTGTTTTATTTTTGCTAACAACAACTGGTGTCATTGCATGTCTATTCTTTTCACATACAACATATGGATCCACCAGTGTCATTGAAATGTGTGTTCTCTTCAGAGACCACACATGGATCCACTAGTGTCATTGCATGTGTGCTCTTTTTACTAACAACAACCAGTGTTATTGAATGTGTGTTCTTTTAACAATCCACCTATGGATCCACTAGTGTCATTGCATGTGTGTTCTTCTCATTAACCACAGCTAGAGTCATTGCATGTGTGTTTTCTTCAGAGACCACACATGGATCCACCAGTATCATTGCATGTGTTTTCTTTTTACTAACAACAACAGCAGTCATAGCATGTGTGTTCTTTTCACATACCACATATTGATCCACCAGTGTCATTGCATTTGTGTTCTTCTCATGAACCACAGCTAGAGTCATTGCATGCCTGTTCTTCTCACAAACCACACATGGATCCACCAGTGTCATTGCATGTGTTTTCGTCTCATGAACCACACCCAGTATCATTGCATGTGTGTTCCTCTCATGAACCACAACTAGAGTCATTGCATGTCTATTCTTCTCACAAACAACATATGGATCCACCAGTGCCATTGCATGTCTGTTCTTTTCATGAACCACAGCCAGAGTCATTGCATGTGTGTTCTTCTCACAAACAACATATGGATCCACCAGTGCCATTGCATGTCTGTTCTTCTAATGAACCACATCTAGAGTCATTGCATGTCTGTTATTGTCACAAACCACATAAGGATACACTAGTGTCATTGCATGTGTTTTATTTTTACTAACAACAACTGGTGTCATTGCATATCACATACCACATATGGATCCACCAGTGTCATTGAAATGTGTGTTCTCTTCAGAGACCACACATGGATCGACCAGTGTCATTGCCTGTGTGCTCTTTTTACTTACATCAACTAGTGTAATTTCATGTGTGTTCTTTTCACAATCCACCTATGGATCCACTAGTGTCATTGCATGTGTGTTCTTCTCATTAACCACAGCTAGAGTCATTGCATGTGTGTTTTTGTAACATCCCAAATTTCGCAATTTCAGATGTTACTAGAAGCATGCATCATATCATTGCATCATGGCATCACATATCAAAAACTGCATCAGGTATTTTCTTAAACCCCATAGTCAATTATAGACAAAAAGGGGTAAAACCTTTTGAACCACCAAAACCCTTGCAAAAGTGTTATGTTATAGTCCTACTCTAACCCTCTTCTTTTTAAAAAAATTTAGAAACAAATTTCGTCTAATTCGGAGTCCGATTGCAAAAGTTATTAAACAAATAGCAAAAAAGAAAATAATAAAAAGAATAAAAAAATCTAACCTAGGCGGGCCAGCCGAGGCCAACCCGCTTCCTATTCACCGCGCACGCCCGCAAGCGATCGGCACCTACCGTGAACGGCTAGCTGGGCCGGCCCAACACCGCCGCCAGTCGCCAGCCCGCCCCGCGCCTGCAGCCGCCGACAGGCGGGCCCCACCCGTCAGCCGCCTCCTCCTCCGAGTCCAGCTCGAGCACGTCGCCATCTCCGCGTCAGCGCCAACCGCCTCTGGCGAATTCGGAGCGGACTCCGCGACCCCCGCGCCAAGCAAGCCGCCTATAAGTACCCGGCACGCCTCCCGCAAAATCCCTAGATTTTTTTTCGCCCCACCGCCCCCGAGCCGCCGCCAATCTCTCGCCGGAGCGCCGCCGGACTTCACCGCCTCTAGCCGCCGCCCGCCGCCACCTCGGGAAGGAGGAGCCGCAGCCGCCCCCGGAAATGCAGCCACGACGAGGAGCCGGTCGCCGTCGACCACTTCGTCGGGCCGCAGAGCCACCGCCGCCCGTCATCGCCGCCGCCGGTAAGCCCTCTCCGACCGTCGGATCGAGATCCAACGGATCTAACCGATCGAACTGCACCGGCCAACCGCGTTTGCGCCGTGTGGCACCCGCCACATCGTCGCCGCGTCATCCCGCGTCGACGTCACACGCGCGTCGCTGGCCAGTCCCGTGCCGCCACGAGTCGCCGCGTCGCTGGCCCCCATTTGTTTTTCTTTTAAAATAGGCATAAATAGCTCCAATCTTATAAAATCCATAGTAATTCTAATTTTAGTCCAAAAATTGCGTATGATATACCGTTGGATTCATATTTTCGAGTAGAACACAGATATACAATAATATTGCTGTTTTGTCATAGCAATCTTGCAGTAGGATTTAAAGTTTAGATTAGAGTATTTTAATTGTAGAAAATTATCCGTAGCTCCGTTTTAGTTGATTCTTGTTCCGTTGGCTTTGTTTCGACAAGACCTTCTATAGAAAATTATCATATCATGCTTAGGGTATTCAGATCTGTCTCGAGGTAGATTAGAGTTGTAGATCTAGTTTGAGCTTGGTTATTTAGGATTTAACCCAAAATACCTAAAATCTGTGGGGAATCGATTCTAATGACATCCCCAACTCAACAACACCCCTGGTTAAAAACCTTGGTCGAAATCGAATCCATCTTTGCATATTACCATGTTGCATGCATGCATATTTGACTTCGTGACTTGTTTTGTGCAAATTGTGATTGGATCCATGTTTGTTTCGTTAGATTGCTCGGAGTGCGCTGAGGAGTACAGTTGTGTAGATTGCTGCTCGGATCAAGGCAAGTTACACCACTTGTTCATGTTTATGTCCCAGTTTTGACTATGCATGTTTTACTCTTCAAATTCTGTAGTAAGCATGTGTAGGGTTTTGGTAGAATTTCTTAGTACTATTTTGCAAGTACGGTTTTGTAGTATGCCATGAGTAGCTCTATGCTTAGGATTTTCCATCCCAATAGGTTATCCGGTTTTTCTAAGTTATGCTTGCTATGTTATATACTTATATATATCAAGTACCGTTGGGAGGGTTTGAAAGACTCAAGAATTTTCTAAGTACGAGAGCTCTCTCGAGCGAACTTTTCTTCTCAAAACCCCCTTCAAAATAAAACTAAGTTTTCCTTCTGGGCGGAATGGTTGTCGGGTCAACGAGTGGGATTTTGGTGGAGGACGGATGCCCAGGAATCAAAGAAGTCTGCCATGTTTCAGAATTCAGAAGTTTCCCGTGCAACCACAATACATATGGGCTTTGTCTTGGCTTAGTACTTAGTCGGAAACCTCACTGGGGTACCAACATTTGGAGGTTCTTGGCACGGTTGGATCCAGCTGGTGGAGGGGCTACTAAGGGAAGGCTTCGGCATGATCTTGTCTGTAAAAGGACTTGATCATGGATTTTGGGGAAAGTGCACAACCTCTCGAGAGTATTGCAATTTGATCGATCAGCAGTGTTCACAGAAACAGAACAACTTTGAGCATCTGAAGGATGGAGCCTCTGAAAGATCTTCCTCTCTCTTTTCCAAACCTAACGTTTTATAAACCCCAAGGCGTGAGTAATATCGCCATTGGGTGGGATTTTGGGAACTTGGTGCGTAATATCCAAGTGCTAGGTTGATTGGGCACTTGGTGAGTGATATCCACGTGTTTCATTCGACCCTATACTATTTATCAAAGTTTACAAAGTAGGGAAAACCTTCTTCCTCTTTTCTTATTACAATAATAAAATTGGGTTTACTCAAATGAACCCCGGAGCCTACTCTTAGCCTTACATGTAGAGATAGTCTTAATCTTTCCTTGGTGTAATTTGCCAATACATTCAAAGTATTGACCCAACTTGTTGGCTGCACGTCTTATGTGCAGAATCCGAAGATTGAAAGGTGCGTAGGGATCGCGGGTCTTCACGCAGCTAGCCTGAGGCGTTGATGGACTCAAGTTTTAATTAGTTTCTGTTGTTTTATTTGAGCTAGCTATAAGCTATGCAAGTTGTAATAAATATACTCTAGATTATTCGTGTAATAATGACTTGTGTTTTACATGGTATTCATCGACTGTGAAGTGCTAGCTATTGATCCAGGGACTAGCATGTTACTCACAGGGACTTAGGATCTTTATTGGTCCGAGGTCGCAACAGATGGTATCAGAGCACAAAGTTGCCTGTAGGACATGAACCCTAGGATTGGAAACCACCTTTACCATGTGTGTTTTTGCTTTCTCTGTTCTTCTAAGTTTTTGTACTCTTCTAGTATTTCTCTTCCTTATCACCTTGTGCCTAATTTTCTCTCTCCTAACCTAAAAGATGACGGCCTTCTACTACGACACCGCCAAAGACATCAAGTGCCTGCGCTTCGGGGAATGCCTTCTAGACATCATCAAGACATTGCAATTACCCATGCCATCAATCAACGGAAGCGAGTTGAGGAAGATGCACAAGGAAGGATGTTGGGCGATTGAAGTCATCCAACCAGGGCGCAGTCAGACAGAACCCAAGACAGAGGCCATTGTACTCAACGTCACCAGCGACTCCAAGGAGAAGGGACTTAGCATCAGCTTGCACGAACTCATTCGACGCCTTTGCGGACGCCACCATGAAGAGGTTGAAGGCCACTACATCAAACTCCTTGGAAGACGTGATGAGAAGGGAGTTCCAATCGAGTTAACCCTGGAGGAAAGGAAGAAATGCAAGCGTCGAAGAATCCAATATCAAGACTTGGAGTTCCACATCAATGACCTTCAGAAGGGGAGCTGCCTTGAGATCGTGAGGAATGACGAGCTTTGTGCCCTAGTCAAGGAGAAGGGCGAGAAGATCGAAGAGCTGGAAGAGAAGATCAAGTCCCTAGGAGGGGAGCTCACCGCCCAAGATAAGAGGTTCACTAATCAAGAGAAGAGAGTGCAAGATAAGAACAAGAGGATTAGGGAGCAAAGTCTAGTGCTCACAAAGAACGAGATGGAGTTCAAGAACCTTGCCACCATGCTGAAGGACCTGCGAGCAGCTAAGAGGAGCTTGGAGGAGAAGATCACACCCGTGACTATGGGGTCAAGTTTGATCAAGAAGCTACAGAAGGAGAAGAAGGAACTCCGAGCGAAGCTGGAAGCTGCTACCCAGGAGCTGCAAGAGGTGAAGGAACTTCAAGGGAGGCTCGAAGCTGCAACACCGGAGCCACAGGAGGTGAAGGAACTTCAAGAGAAGCTTGAAGCCACGACGAGGGACATGGAGTTATACAAGTCACTGCTGGAAAAGGAAGGCTTCATCATTGAGGATGAGGAAGTGGATGATGAGTAGAGTAGTTGGACCACCTTTAGTTCTATAGTCAAATGTTGTTCGCGACTATAATGAGTACCAAATATTATATTGGTTTAGTTAAACTTGGTTGAGTGTGTGGAACTATGTGCCTTGCTTTTTCGTGTGTTTTTCTCTTGTTTACATAAGGGTAGGAGTTTATTCCTTAGGCTTTCTATCAATTTCTTAACTTGTCTCCCAAACCCTCCAGATGGCGAGACGTGGAAACAACAATAACAACATGCCCCCAGAGATAGCACAACTTCTGAACTCCCAGAATCAGTTGAATCCAACTCCTCACTCAAAACATGCAAAACAACAACAACAACAACCCGCCGCCCTCCGCCACCTCCACCGCCCCAACAGGATCGCTTGACCCGGTTCTTGAGGTTGAACCCTCCAATTTTCTCTAGTAGTTCTGAGCCAATTGTGGCAGATGACTGGCTCCGCACCACCAACAAGAAGTTAGACAACCGTCCAAGTTGTTGGAGCTGACAGGGTGCGCTTTTGCCGCGCACCAACTGGAGGGACCTGCTGCTGAATGGTGGGATAACTACCAGGTCACCCACCCCGATATTGAAGCTATCACCTGGAACCAGTTTGAAGTAGCCTTCCGTACTCATCACGTAGCCGCGGGAGTCATGTCACTTAAGAGACGTGAGTTCCGCGACTTGAAACAACTACACCGCTCTGTCTCCGAGTATGGGGACCTTTTCAACAAGCTGGCACGTTATGCACCTGATGATGTATCCACTGATGCTAAGAGACAGGAGGAGTTCTTAAGGGGACTTAATGATGAAATATCAATTCAGCTTGTGGCTCTAAAGTTTGATAACTATCAGGAACTCCTGGACAGGGCAGTGGTAGTTGAAGCAAAGCAAGGAGTATAGAACCGGAAGAGAAAGTCCACCTCACACAAGCACAACTCTGCCCCATATCAGAAGCAAAGCACTTCATCACCACCACCCCACAACCACAATGGCCACAACCACAATTGTCATCGTCATGGAGGACATAACCACAATGGCCATAAACACCGCAATGGAAATGGCAATGGGAAGGATTTGAGTGAAGTGACATGCTTCAAGTGTAACAAGACAGGGCACTATGCAACTACTTGCCCCGAAAGGACGAAGAATGGGAATGGTAATGGAAACGGCAACGGACACAACCATGGCAATGGTAATGGAAATGGGAAGAAGCCGAATCCGTTCGTCAAAGCCACGGTGAATCATGTCTCCGTGGAGGATCCTCGTGAGGCACCTGACTCCGTGATTGGTAAGTTCAAGCTTAACTCCACACCTGCAGTTGTTCTTTTTGATACTGGTGCATCGCATTCATTCATATCAAGGGTATTTGTGGATAGAGGCAAGATACCTACGGAAACTATTAGTACTCCCCTAAGGGTAAGTTCTCCTAGAGGAGAAATAGTGGCAAACTCTGGATGCCGTGGGTTAGAACTAAGGATTGGGGCGCACACCTTTCCCACCAGCCTAGTCGTTCTAGAATCACAAGGCTTAGACATAATTTTGGGCATGAATTGGATGACCGAATACGAAGGGGTCATAGATTGTGCCAAAAGGACTATCGCGCTCACGACTCCGGAAAAGAAAAGGATCCGCTTTAAGTCAGCTTCGCACTCAAAGGAAGTATGGTGAACTCTCTTAAGGGGGTTAGCTTGGAGGATGTGCCAATTGTGAAGGAGTATCCAGATGTGTTTCCGGAAGAATTGCCAGGGATGCCTCCCGACCGAGACATCGAGTTTCTCATTGACTTAATGCCTGGTACTGGACCAATAGCAAAGAGACCATACAAGATGGATGTGGATGAGTTGAAGGAACTTAAGAAACAGCTTAGAGAGCAATTGGACAAAGGCTTCATTCAACCAAGTGCGTCATCTTGGGGAGCACCTGTCTTATTCGTGGAGAAGAAGGATAAAACCAAGAGACTAGTCATGGACTACCGATCGTTGAATGAAGTGACAATCAAGAACAAGTACCCTCTACCCAATAATAACGACCTGTTTGACCAATTAAAGGGAGCTAGTGTGTTATCTAAAATTGATCTCCGATCAGGATATTTCCAGCTAAAGATCCGAGAAAGGATGTACCCAAGACAGCCTTCACCACAAGATACGGGTTGTATGAGTACACCGTGATGTCGTTTGGTTTTAACCAATGCCCCCGCGTACTTCATGACCATGATGAACAAGGTATTCATGGAGTACTTGGATAAGTTTGTTGTGGTATTCATTGATGACATACTCATATACTCCAAGGACGAGAAGGAACATGAGAGGCACCTGCGCCTAATCATGGAAAAGTTAAGGGAACACAAGTTGTATGCCAAGTTTAGCAAATGTGAGTTCTGGTTAAAAGAAGTGGGATTCCTTGGTCATATTGTATCAGCTAAAGGTGTTGCCGTGGATCCAAGTAAGGTAGCTTCCGTGACAGAATGGGAGTCTCCTAAGAATGTGCGTGATATTAGGAGTTTCCCTAGCCTTGCGGGATATTACCGAAGATTCATTGAAAACTTTTCCAAGATAGCAAAGCCTATGACAGAGTTGCTGAAGAAAGAGAAGAAGTTTCAATGGACAGGAGCCTGTGAAGCAAGTTTCCAGGAATTAAAGAAGCGTCTAGTAACAGCACCAGTTTTGTGACTCCCTGATATCCAAAAGGATTTCCAAGTCTATTGCGACGCCTCCTGTTAAGGACTCGGTAGTGTACTGATGCAAGATGGAAAAGTAGTGTCTTACGCCTCTCGGCAACTTAAGAACGATGAGAATAACTACCCCACACACGATTTGGAACTAGCATAAGTTGTGCATGCGCTCAAGGTATGGATGATGGGTTCGTAGCATGGAAAACAAAACATTTCTACCGCAAGAACGAACAAAACCCAGATCTAATCTAGATAAAAGCCAAGATCTAATCTATTAGACATGAGCAACGAGATAGATAGGAACTAACCCTCGTAGATCCGAAAGCGTTAACGAGATTAGATCTCGTGGTTGACGTAGTCGATCACTTGCCGATCTCAAGATCGTGTGGACGATCCTTCCGGCGTCGCGTTCCGGCAGCGCTTCCATAGTCGGTCAAGTGGACGATCATTCCGGCGCCGCGTTTCGGCAGCGCTACCGCAGTCGGTCACACGTGCGGAGTCGAAGCAGACCTTCCTCTCCCCGTTCCAGCGAGCAGCGGAGGGTAGTAGATCTTCTCCACGGAATCCCAGCAGCACGACGGCGTGGTGGTGGTGGTGGAGTAGAGAATTCTCCAGGGCTTCGCCTATGCCTGTGTAGAAGAAAGGTGGAGGAGAGAGGCGGCAGAGATTGGAGTTGTGTAAGAGGGCTTGGAGGGGGGCGCCCTTGCCCTTCTATTTAAGGGGGGAGGCGCGCCCGGGGAGGGGGAGTCCTAGTAGGACTCCCCTCCTATGGCCGGCGGTGGGAAGGGGGAGGAGTCCTCCTCCCCCACGAATCCGTGTCTTGCCCCACTAGGTTTCCTTTGACCCTTTCTTGGTTTTCAAGCAAACTCCAAGAAATCCTCTAGAACCTTCCAGAACATTCCGAAACCTTCTAGAACCCTCATACAAATACTCCGGAACATTTCCTAACTCATAAAATGATCCCCTATATATGAATCTTATTCTCCGGACAATTCCGGATCTCCTCGTGATGTCCCGGATCCATTCCGAGACTCCGAACTACATTCGGTCTCCAACGCACATTCCATATCTACTTAAAACAACTTCGAACCTTAAGTGTGTCACCCTACGGTTCGTGAATATGTAGACATGATAGAGACACATCTCCTATCAATAACCATTAGCGGGACCTGGAGATCCATAATGGCTCCCACATACTCAAGGATGACTTCATGATCGATTGAACCATTACATACGAAACCAATTCCCTTTGTCTCGCGATACTATACTCATCCGAGGTTTGATCGTCGGTATCGCCATACCTAGTTCTACCTCGTTACTGATAAGTACTCTTTACTCGTTCCATGATATGTCATCCCTTGTGATTCCAGTAACATGCTTGCAAGCTAACTAGATGACATTCCACCGAGAGGGCCCAGAGCATATCTATCCGTCATATGGATGGACAAATCCCAATCTTGGTCATGCCCCACCCCTGCGCTTCAACACATACTTTAGAATACCCAATGACACCTTTATGACCACCCAGTTACGAAGCGGTGTTGATGCCATCAAAGTACCCATCCGGTGATGGTGATTAACACAACCTCATGGTCGAAGGATTAGGTTACTATGCATTTAAAAGCTTACAGCAATACAAACTTAAATGACTTGATCTTATGCTACGCTTACTATGGGTGTGTGTCCATCACATCATTCTCCTAATGATATAACCTTGTTATTAATCACATCCAATGTCCATGATCAGGAAACCATGATCATCAATTAATCAACAAGCTAGTTCAACAAGAGGCTTACTAGGGACTCTCTTATGTTTACAAAACACACAAGTATTAGTGTTTCCTAATAATACAATTATAGCATGGGATGTAAACATTCATCATAAACACAAAGATATAATAATAATCACTTTTATTATTGCCTCTTGGGCATATCTCCAACAGTCTCCCACTTGCACTAGAGTCAATAATCTAGATTACATAGTAATACCTAACACCCATGGCGTTCTGGTGTTGGTCATGCTTTGCCCTAGGGAGAGGCTCTAGTCAACGTGTCTGCCACATTCAGATCAGTGTGTACTTTGCAAATCTTTATGTCACCATCTCGGACATACTCGCGAATAGCGTGAAAACGTAGCTTGATGTGCTTCAGCTTGCTATGTGACCTTGGCTCCTGTGCATTAGCAATGGCACCTGTGTTGTCACAGTAGATGGCCATCGGGTCCAACGCACTGGGAACCACGCCAAGTTCAGTAATGATTCCTTCATCCCAAATGGCTTCTTGTGCAGCCTCCGAAGCAGCTATGTATTCTGATTCAGTTGAAGATTTCGCCACAACGCTTTTGCTTCGCACTCCTCCAGCTCACTTCAGCACCATTCAAAATAAATACGTATCCCGACTGTGACTTTGAGTCATCCGGATCGGTGTTCCAACTAGCATCGGTTGTAACCGTTTACAACAAGCTGTTCATCACCTCCATAAGAAAGAAACCATATCCTTAGTCCTATTTAGGTACTTTAGGATATTTTTGACCGCTGTCCAGTGCTCCATTCCAGGATCACTTTGATATCTGCTAGTCAAACTAACAGCATGTGCTATATCCTGTCTTGTACACAGCATGGCAATACATGATAGAACCTATGGCCGAGGCATAGGGAATTTTATTCATTTTCTCTCTATCTTCTGCCGTAGCTGGACTTTGAGTTTTACTCAAGGTCTTACCTGACAAAATGGGCACGAAACCCTTTCTTGCTATCTTCCATTCTAAACTTCTTTAGAACTTTGTCCAAGTATGTACTTTGTGAACGCGCTATTAGGCGTCTTGATCTATCTCTATAAATCTTGATGCCTAGAATATATGCCGCTTCGCCAAGATCCTTCATTGAAAAACTATTATTCAAATAGGTTTTGATGCTAATTAAGAAGTTCTATATCATTCCCAATGAACAATATGTCATCTACATACAGTACTAGGAACGCTACAGAGCTCCCACTCACTTTCTTGTAAATACAAGCTTCTCCATAAGTTTGTATAAACCCAAAGTTTTTGATTACTTTATCAAAACGTTGATTCCAACTCCGGGATGCTTGCTTCAGTCCATAAATGGAGCGATGAAGCTTGCATACCTTGTCATCATTTTTAGGATCGACAAAACCCTTGGGTTGTACCATATACAACTCTTCCCTCAATGTCACCATTAAGGAACGCCGTTTTGACATCCATCTGCCAAATCTCATAATCGAAATATGCAGAAATTGCTAACAAAATCCTCACAGACTTTAGCTTCACTACTGGTGACAAAGTCTCATCATAGTCAACTCCTTGAATTTGTCGGAATCCTTTCGTGACAAGTCGAGCTTTATAGACGGTAACATTACCATCAGCATCTGTTTTTCTCTTGAAAATCCATTTGGTTCTCGACAGCCTTACGGCCATCCGGTAAGTCCACCAGAGTCCACACTTCGTTTTCGTACATGGATCCCATTTCGGATGTCATGGCTTCTAGCCATTTGTCGGAATCTGGGCTTACCATAGCTTCTTCATACGTCGCAGCAGGGTCATCATCATTGTCCACCAACATGACGTTCAAGGCAGAGTCATACCAATCAGGAGTGGTACGAACCCTCGTGACCTGCGAGGTTCAGCAGAGTAACTTCACTTGAAGTTTCATTGATCATTATCATTAGCTTCATCTCCAATTGGTGCAGGCGCACCAAAACATCTTCCGGGTGCTGCGCTACTCTCAAATCCAGAGAAGGTCAATAACCTCATCGAGTTACTACTTTCCTTCCAGTCACCTCCCTCGAGAGAACTCCTTCTCTCAAGAAAGGATCATTTCTTTGCAACGAAAACTTTGCCTTCGGATCTATGATAGAAGGTATACCCAATTGTTTCTTTAGGGTATCCTATGAAGACGCATTTCTCCGCTTTGGGTTCTAGCTTATCAGGTTGTAACTTCTTTACATATGCCTCGCAACCCCAAACTTTAAGGAACGACAACTTAGGTTTCTTACCAAACCACAATTCGTACGGTGTCGTTTCAACGGATTTAGATGGTGCCCTATTTAAAGTGAATGCGGCTGTCTCTAATGCATAGCCCCAAAATGATAACGGTAAATCTGTAAGAGACATCATAGACCGAACCATATCTAAGAGAGTTCGATTACGACGTTCGGACACACCATTACGCTGTGGTGTTCCCGGCGGTGTCAACTGCGAAAGTATTCCACATTTCTTTAAATGCATGCCAAACTCATAGCTCAGATATTCACCTCCACGGTCAGAAACGCAGAAACTTAATCTTCTTGTTACGATGATTCTCCACTTCACTTTGAAATTCCTTAAACTTCTCTGAAAGTTTCGGACTTATGTTTCATAAAGTAGACATACCCATATCTACTTAAGTCATCCGTGAAAGTGAGAACATAACGATATCCACCACGCGATGCTACACTCATGGGACGCACACATCGGTATGTATTATTTCCAATAAGTCTGTAGCTCGCTCCATTGTACCAGAGAATGGAGTCTTAGTCATTTTCCCATTAGACATGCTTCGCATCTTTCAAGTGATTCAAGAAGTCCATCAGAATGGAGTCTTCATACGCTTCACTCCAATGTGACCAAGACGACAGTGCCACATGTATGTAGAATTATCATTCAATTTTATTCGTTTAGCATCTATGTTGTGAACATGTGTATCACTACTATCGAGATTCAGTAAGAATAAACCATTCATCTCAGGTGCATTACCATAAAAGATATTACTCATATAAATCGAACAACCTTTATTCTCAGACTTAAAAGAGTAACCGTCTCGCAATAAACAGGATCCAGATATAATGTTCATGCTTAACGCAGGCACCAAATAACAATTATTTAAATTTAAAACTAATCCCGAAGGTAGATGTAGAGGGAGCGTGCCGACGGCGATCACATCAACCTTGGAGCCATTCCAACGCGCATCGTCACCTCGTCTCTTGCCAGTCTTCGTTTATTCCGCAGCTCCTGTTTCGAGTTACAAATATGAGCAACCGAACCAGTATCAAATACCCAGGCACTACTACGATTACTAGTAAGATACACATCTATAACACATATATCAAATATACCTTTCTTCTTGATGTTGCCGTTCTTCAGATCCGCCAGGTACTTGGGGCAGTTACGCTTCCAGTGACCAGCACCCTTGCAGTAGAAAGCACTCAGTTTCAGGATTAGGACTAGCCTTGGGCTTCTTAGCAGGTGCGGCAGCTTTCTTGCCGTCCTTCTTGAAGTTGCCCTTGTTCTTAGGGCTTGCTCGTCTCTTGAAATTGGTGGTCTTATTGACCATCAACACTTGGTGCTCCTTCTTGATCTCCACTTCAGCAGTTTTCAGCATGGACGATAGTTCAGGCAACGTCTTGTTCATATAGTGCATGTTGTAGTCCATCACAAGTTCTTGTAACTTGGTGGCAGTGATTGAAGGAGATGGTGCATCCCCAATTCATTAGGAATCGATATTCCCAACTCTTGGAGCTTCTTTGCATACCCAGACATGGTGAGCACGTGCTCGCTAATGGAGCTTCCCTCTTCCATCTTACAGTTAAAGAACTTTTCGGAGGCCTCAAAGCGCTCCATGGCCCGCGCGAGTCTCAAAAATTAGCCTGAGCTCCTTAATGATCTCGAACGGGTCGTGGTGCTCAAAACGCTTTTGGAGCTCTGATTCTAAACCGTACAGGATGGCACACTGAACTGTGAGTAATGATTTTCTGGAGGTGGCGAAAACTTCTTTTCGTCATCCGGTGGCATTATCTGGCAGGTGGGTCACCTGAGGCTGTGCATCGAGCACATAGGTCAACTGACCAGCCCTAAGGACGATCTTCAGTCCATGGAACCAGTCCGTGAAATTGGCTCCATTGTTCTTAAGCTTTCTTTCTCTAGGAACGCATTGAAATTGATGGAAGGGGTTGCCAAAATCTACAACAATTTGCAAGTAGTTTAGACTAAGTTTATGACAAATTGAGTTCAAATTTAATTCTTAACTAACTAGGTGAACTCCCACTCAGAACAACATCCCTCACAGTGTCTTAGTGATTACACGAACCAAGTCCCACTACACAAGTCCGATCTTCACGAGAGAAGATGTAGTTTCATCGGCGAACAATCTTCATGTTCATCATATCATTTATATGACTCATGCTCTACCATTCGGTATTCCGTGTTCCGAGACCATGTCTGTACATGTAGGCTGTCAAGACAACCTTAGTTTCCGCATGTGCAAATCTGGCTTGACACCCCGTTGTATGCACACGTTAGAATCTATCACATCCGATCATCACGAGATGCTTCGAATACGACGAGTCTTTGCAACCGGTGCCAACTAATGGTTGAACACTTTATTACTGATATTTTTTAGTGAGAGGGGATCATCTTATAATGCTACCGTCGCGATCTAAGCAATACAAGATGCATAAAGGATATTAACATCACAGGCAATTCACTTAATTAGTGTGATATGATATGGCCCTTTCTTCTTGCGCCTTTGATCTCCATCTCCAACGCACGAACTTGATCTCCTCATCACCAGCATTGCGGTCAAGGTCAGTGGCGCCACTTCCTGGTTGTCCATCATCACCTAGCAACTATTACAACTACCTTGGAATAAAGCTATTACAAGATGAATAGAACAGCAGGTCTTAACAGAATTAAAGACAACCATTAGGCTCCTTGCCGATTGCCATATTACAACAAGGATCATTGCATACTATCAAATACAATCACAATCACATGTATGGCCATATCACATCAAAAACCCCTGCAAAACAAGTTAGACGTCTCTAATTTTCTTTTGCATGTCTTTACGTGGTTTGGGGGCTTTCGCATAAGACCGATCTTACTACGAACAAGGACCACAACGTTGATACAAGTGTTGTCAAGATGCTCATCTGTAAATGAATTATTAACTATGGTGGGAGAGACAGACACCCGCAAAGCCACTTGTGCAAAGCAAGTTGCACGTCAAGCGTGGAGCAAGTCTCATGTGCGATGATATGTAAGTTAGCCCGAAGCCGCTTCATCCCACCATGCCGCAAGATGCAAAGTTACACGCTAAGCCACTGACAACAAAAGCATCAACGCCCACAAAAACATTGTGTTCTACTCGTGCAACAGATCTACGCATAGATACGGCTCTGATACCACTGATGGGTTCGTAAGATGGAAAAAAAAATTTTCTACCGCAAGAACGAACAAAACCTAGATCTAATCTAGATAAAAGCCAAGATCTAATCTATTAGACAATGAGCAATGAGATAGATAGGAACTAACATCGTAGATCCCGAAAGCGTTAACGAGATTAGATCTCGTGGTTGATTGTAGGCGATCACTTGCCGATCTCAACGATCGTGTGGACGATCCTTCCGGCCGTCGCGTTCCGGCAGCGCTTCCGTAGTCGGTCAAGTGGACGATCCTTCCGGCGCCGCGTTTCGGCAGCGCTACCGCAGTCGGTCACACGTGCGGAGTCGAGGCAGACCTTCCTCTCCCCGTTCAGCGAGCAGCGGAAGGGTAGTAGATCTTCTCACAGAATCCCAGCCGCACGACGGCGTGTGGTGGTGGTGGTGGAGTAGAGAATTCTAAAGGGCTTCGCCTATGCCTGTGCAGAAGAAAGGTGGAGGAGAGACGGCAGCAGAGTAGATTGGAGTTGTGTAAGAGGTACTTGGAGGGGGCGCCCCTGCCCTTCTATTAAGGGGGGGAGGCGCGCCTGGGAGGGGGAGTCCTAGTAGGACTCCCCTCCTATGGCCGGCGGTGGGAAGGGGGGAGGAGTCCTCCTCCCCCACGAATCCGTGTCTTGCCCCCACTAGGTTTCCTTTGGCCCTTTCTAGTTTTCAAGCAAACTCCAAGAAATCCCTCTAGAACCTTCCAGAACATTCCGAAACCTTCTAGAACCCTCATACAAATACTCCGGAACATTTTCCTAATCAGAAAATGATCCCCTAATATATGAATCTTATTTCTCCTGACCATTCCGGATCTCCTCGTGATGTCCCGAATCTCCATTCCGGAGACTTCCGAACAACATCCATTCGGTCTCAACGCACCTATCCATATCTTACTTTAATAACCCACACTTTCCGAACCCATTAAGGTGGTCACCCTTCACCCGGTTCGTGAATCTTGGAATATGTAGACATGATAGCGACACTCTCTCCTATCAATAACCATTAGCAGCGGGACCTGGAGATCCATAATGGCTCCCACATACTCAACGATGACTTTCGTGATCGATTGAACCATTACATACGAAACCAATTCCCTTGTCTCGCGATACTATACTTATCCGAGGTTTGATCGTCGGTATCTCCATACCTAGTTCTACCTCGTTACTGATAAGTACTCTTTACTCGTTCCGTGATATGTCATCCCTTGTGACCAGTCACATGCTTGCAAGCTAACTAGATGACATTCCACCGAGAGGGCCCAGAGCATATCTATCCGTCATATGGATGGACAAATCCCAATCTTGGTCCATGCGCTTCAACACATACTTTCAGAATACCCAATGACACCTTTATGACCACCCAGTTACGAAGCGGCGTGTTTGATGTCATCAAAGTACCATCCGGTGATGGTGATTAACAAACTCATGGTCGAAGGATTAGGTTACTATGCATTTAAAAGCTTACAGCAATACGAACTTAATGACTTGATCTTATGCTATGCTTACTATGGGTGTGTGTCCATCACATCATTCTCCTAATGATAACCTTGTTATTAATCACATCCAATGTCCATGATCAGGAAACCATGATCATCAATTAATCAACAAGCTAGTTCAACAAGAGGCTTACTAGGGACTCTCTTATGTTTACAAAACACACAGTATTAGTGTTTTCCTAATAATACAATTATAGCATGGGATGTAAACATTCATCATAAACACAAAGATATAATAATAATCACTTTTATTATTGCCTCTTGGGCATATCTCCAACAATGAGACATTACCTAATGGGCAAACATTGTGATGTGTTCACGGATCACAAGAGTCTTAAGTAGATTTTCACTCAAAAGGAATTAAATATGAGGCAAAGGAGATGGCTTGAGCTCATCAAGGATTATGACTTACACCTGCAGTACCATCTGGAAAGGCCAACGTGTGGCTGATGCCTTAAAGCGGAAAGTCTATGTAAATGGACTTACCGTGGGAGAACTTCCAAATGATTTGTGTGAACAATTCAAGGACCTCAGGTGGAAATAGTTCCGGAGGGATACTTAGCAACTATGGAGATAGTGCCAACGCTTCTGGACCAAATAAAGAGGCCCAGAAGGGGACAAAGAGTTGGAAGGAATAAGAGCTAATATAAAAGTGTAAAGCAAAAGGGTTTTCACACGATATGAACAAGAAACACTTTGGTATGAGAAGCGTCCGTGTGTTCCCGATGACCCTGATATCAGGAAATTAATCCTTCAGGAAGCTCACGATTCGCCTTACTCCATTCACTGGTAATAAAAGATGTACATGGATGTGAAAGATAGGTTCTGGTGGAACGAACAAATGAAAAGAGAAATTGTTGAATATATCTCCTTGTGTGACGTGTTGCAACAGAGTCAAGGCCGAACATCAAAAACCAGCAGGACTGCTGAAGCCATTACCTGTGCTCGATTGGAAGTGGGACAAGGTAGGCATGGATTTTATCACAGGACTACCACAGAATCGTTCAGGGTATGACTCCATCTGTGTAGTGGTCGACCATTTCACAAAGCTGGCCCACTTCATTCCCGTAAAGACACGTATATGAGTGCTAAACTTGCCAAGATTTATATGTCAAGGATCGTAAGTCTTCATGGTGTACCCAAGGGGATTGTTCTGATAGGGTACCCAATTCACCTCTAAGTTTTGGTGACAGCTACACGAGTCTCTAGGGACCCGATTGGAGTTTAGTACTGCCTTCCACCCACAAACCGATGGACAGACGGAGAAGAGAGAGTTAATCAGATTTGGAGGACATGCTAAGAGCCTGTGCGCTAGACTATGGGTCTAGTTGGGATGATAACTGGCCATATGCGAATTCTCATACAATAACAAACCAAACTAACATCAAGATGGCTCCTTTTGAAGTTCTATATGGCAGAAAGTGTAGGACTCCGCTGCTATGGAGTGGACTAGGAGAACGTAGTTTGTTTGGACCTGAACTGATCAAGAATGCCGAAGAAAAATTGAGACAGATTCAAGACAGGTTAAAAATAGCCCAATCCAGACAAAAGAGTTATGCCTGATTCCAAGCGCAGGGATTGTGACTTATGAAGTGGGAGACGTGCGTATCTCCGAGTTTCACCACTACGGAGTTAAGAGATTTGGAATCAAGGGGAAGTTAGCACCCCGATTATAGGGCCCTACAAAATCTTTGGTCGTAGAGGGGAAGTTGCCATCAGCTGGAATTACCCGAAGAAGTACTAAGGTTCATGATGTGTTCCAGGTGTCGCAAACTAAAGAAGTATCACCCGGAAATGGCTAAAACCCCCTAAAGGACACAGTTCCATTCGAAGAAGTTCAACTGGAAAACAATGTCACCTATGAGGAAAAACCTACCCGGATTTTGGAAACAGCCGAGAGAATTACTCGTACCAAGACTATCAGATTTTGCAAAGTTCAATGGAATCACCATTCCGAGGAGGAAGAGGCCACGTGGGAGCGTGAAGAAGACCTGAAGAAAGAACACCCCACACCTATTTGCTAACCAACCTGAATCTCGGGGACGAGATTCTTCTTAAGGGGGTAGGTTTGTAACATCCCAAATTTCGCAATGTCAGATGTTACTA
>CAJUXJ010001134.1:0-25790 GCA_910589775.1 Avena eriantha
CAACACCGCCAAGCAAACCGCGGTGAGCCCCTCCCTCTCCCGGACAACCTCCTCTTCTCCATCATTGTCCAGCGTCGCCGTGCGTTTCGACGAACACCCACCGCGCGCCAGAGCTCGCCGGCATCTGCAGATTTTCCGCGCCGAACAGCCCCTTATCTAGCTCGCGTCCACCTCCCTGTCAGCTCCCTGCCCGCCCCGCCGCACGGGTCAGCCCCCTCAGCGCGCACTCCCCGGCCCGGGATCGAATCCCCGCTCCGCGCTGCGCACGCACCTGTCGCCAGGCCGCGAGAGGAAGAAAACAAGTAACCCAGGCGAGGTTGATTTGCAAAAAAGCCCCCCACCTTTTTGATTCCTGGCGACCCGCGCTACTAACGACCCCACCTGCCAGCCGCCCTGACATCTTGCAGAAAACCCCCTCGGCTTTTCCGGCCGCAACCGCGCTCCAGCCCCAGCCACACCTGTCAGCTCTGTCTCGTCCACCGCTGACACGCGGGGCCTGCGCCAGTTGGCCCACCCCGCAGCCACAGTGGCTAGGCGAGCCCGCGGTGACAAAAGTTTCCCGCACGTGGTCCAGTCAGCACAAAGGCCCACCTGTCAGTGTCTGCGGTTGATTTTGCCTGAGTAAGAAAAGTATCCTGAGTCTATTTTAGATCAAATCTTTTCAAATTAATTTAAATTCAATTCTTTTCTGATTCAAATAATTTTTAAATACAAATCCAATAATACAAATAATATATGTTTTGGAATCAGAAAAATGTGAGGAATTCAAATATGCCATTCAAAATATGTTTTGAACACTTTAAATTTCGAGATGATTAAAATTACAATAAAATGCCCTTATCCTTAATAAATTAATAACTTTTGTTTTATAACTCCAAATTTGATAAATAATATGTCTAAATCGATCAGCGCGACGAGCCCGTTCTATTTATGCAGTCCTTGTTCTGAATTGAAGCATGCATCATGTTGTCATTTAAAATCTGAACTGTTTATGACAATAAAACTTGGTCAAATAAATAATAAAGTGCTCTATTTCTTGTATCCACACCTCACCTTTGCCATGCTACTTTAATGCCATGTAATGTGCATCATTCATCATGGCATGCTTGGTTGCTTGTTGCATTTCAATTCATATGAATGTGCACTTTATTTATGTTGGCCCTTGGTTGTTTGGTTCTTCTTTGAATAGACGCCCAGCAGGAGAATTACCAGGATTCACAAGAGTATTACCCAGATCCATCTCTCACTTCAACTGAGCTGCCAGGCAAGCACTACACATGCTTGCATACATACAGTACCTATTGCCTCTATCTTATTCTTGCATCATTGAGTCGCGATTGCATTAATTGAATCCCAAGCACTGCATGGCCTTTACTTTTAAACCACACCAGCTTGTTCCGGTCCCATGAGCCATTACTACAGGAGTTGTTTGAGCCATGCGAGTCGTAGAAAAGCATGACTAGGGTATGTGAGTGTCTGGTGAATAACGAGGTACCTAAACAACATAACCGGAGTAGTAATGGGATAACTAATGAAAGAGGCACCGGTGAGCAATATCTGCTATTTGGTTTTTCATGCTCACTTGTGTCCCGTAGGACCCCGAGAGTACTTGATTCCTATTCCTTGACTATTCGTACTATCCACATCCGGGAGGCCTCATGGACCCCCCTGAGCCAGAGCTTGATTCATTCTTATTTCTTGGGGCCACAATTAGTTTGGGGCTTTATTACTATTCTGTACTTATGCCATGTTACTGCTTTATTTAAAATTGTGCGAGGAGCACCTGTACTGTTTTGGATCGTGACACGTTTTCGCTGTATCGACAAGCCTAGTCACATTTTCGGGTTCCCAGTCGTTTCTACCGCCGTCCACACAAACTTGGGTCCGTCTCGGAGCCGGCCAACTTCGTTGCGGGTAGCTTAATGGGGTGGCCCCTGAAATGTTTCTGAATCCTGTGATTGCTTTCTCGTGAATTCCTCGTTGGGTTTTGATTTGGTTTTTCCGAGGTTGATCGAGTGTGTGTTGCTATTCGTGCACCGCTGCAGGGTAAATCTTTCTGAAAGCCGTGTCCGCGGTTAAGGACGACTTGGAGCACAGTTTCTCGATCATAGACAAGTATAACTAAAGTACCGCTTTTAAATTGACTAAGTACTTGACTAGTAAATAGTGCAACACTCATGGAATGGTTAATAAAACTGCCAACGGATGATGGGGTGTTCGTCCGCTCCTCGTTGGTAAGCGAGGAGGAGGATGGATCTGTTAATTATACTGTTATAACTGTTGTTCTTAATTCACGAACTTCCGTCTATCATTGGTTAGGTGGAAGGTTAGCGAGTCTCTATAGAATTGTTAGGTATTATATTTGCTGCAATTGTGTCACCCCAGGTTGTGTCCCCTTTAGTGGCATAAAGGCTTGCTGAGTACCCCTAGGGTCTCACACGATAAATTGTTTGATTCAGATGAACAGGTGTACCCGCAAGATGGATACTGGTGGAAGAGACAGATGATGTTGGCAACGATCATTCGGTTGTGTAGAGATTCCGGGAACGGGGATCCGTGTGATCTGTGGGCGGGATGTGTTTATTTATGGGGCATCTTATGCCAATTTGCTTCTATCCGTAACTCGGATCTTTGTTTTCCGCTTCCGCCTGATACTCTGATGTGTGATGTATGAGGAGCTATCCTAAATTATTATCTCTATCTAGGACATTTGGATCTTGCCGTATGGCGTTTGCAATTATTTTCTATTTCTTTAGATGGAATGGCTCTGAGGACTGTTGTATGTGGCTTGCATACAATACTCATTTGTGTATGTTGTAAGTTGATCCCTTTCGCCTGCCGATTACGCCGCTCGTTCTTGTCCCGTTGTTGAAAGTGGTTAGGACGGCTGAAAGGTCTACCGTGAGTGGCCCTGGGCCCCACCGTACTATTTTAACCACTTTCGATCATCAGGCATTAACTAAGAGCGTAATTCACCGAGGTAGTTACAATTGGTATCAGAGCCATCCCGCCCTTCAGGGTCTCAGCCAAAATGGTCGTTGTCTGTCTAGCAAATATTTTGGTAGTTATGTATACTAGGGAAAAACAAACGTGAGAGTAGGACTGCTTTCATTTTTCTTCTACCCACCACCCACCCCTTTCTGGTAAGGAAGTGTAACGTTTTCAATCCTCTTCTTAAAATTCAAACTAGGATTCACGTGTTCTGGGTTCCGTAGTACCATAGGTTATGTTTGTGTGTGTGTGTGTGAATTCCTTGTCTATCTGTTGCATCCAAATGTTATCACTATCTGCCTTTGGTTATCAACTGTTGGTACATTCCTGCCGACAGTCCTTTGTAAACCGACGCGATCTATTCTGATTCGTTGTACACCGATGCGATCTATCTTACTCTTTGTATCCGACGTTATCTTGTTGGGGTGTTCGTTTCCGTAGTTACCAATCTTTAGGTTCCTCTTAAGAAGAAGTTGTTGGGATATGTGTTTTACTGATTCATGTGCGGAGTAATGATTTGAGTGCGGGATGGAGTCGCGACCATACCACTACTTTGTCATCTGCTTTTGTATATTGAACTAGTAGAGTTACTAATCTTGATTCGTTAAGTGGTTTTGCGCATATAGTGGTATTTTAATGCCGAAATTTGCGGAAAAAAATTTCTTTGTTAGTTTGTATATCACACTCCTTGTTCAGTCGTGTGTGTTATGCTTAATATCTTCTAGTTGCCTGAACTTTGTTGATATTTAATATCACCTCAGTGAATTGCATTCTTTAATCTTGATTAATTCCATTTTGGTACTATTTTGGATTATTATCATTCTCCATTATAGTACTGACTTGTGTTTTATATCAATCACAGGATGGCACCACCACGCCGTTCTGAGGAGGATATACCACCTGAACTCGGGGCTGCTTTGGCAAGTATTGCAAATGCTTTGGGCACTATGCAGCATAACCAGGAGCGCTTCGAGGAAAGTGTCAGGAGGAATGAGTTTTCTCCGCTACCACCACCTCCCAAGCGAGGAGACATCAAGAGTTTTCTCAAGTTCAACCCACGTCAATTCGAAGTGTCTGATCAACCACTTGATGCGGATGATTGGCTTCGTGAAGTGTCAAGGTTGCTGATGACTGCGGATGTTCCCGAGCAAGAATGGGTCAAGTGTGCTACTCACCTTCTGAAGGGAGATGCAGCTCTTTGGTGGGAAAATTACCTCAAGGCAGATCTTTCTGGTTTTCAGCCTACTTGGGAGCGGTTCACTGCTGCTTTCGAAGAGCAATATCTGTCCGAAATAGTCATGGAAAGGATGAAGGAAGTGTTTCTCAACCTCAAGCAGGGCACTGACAATGTCAACGCCTACATTAGGAACTTCATGAACCTTTCTCGTTATGGTGGCGATGAGATCTCTGATGACAAGAAGAAGCAAAGAGGTTTCGGCAAGGCCTCAATGCTTCCATCAAATATGCAATCACTCATGCAAGGCCAGCATCTTTCCTGGAACTTCAACACACAGCTCTGCAGGAAGAAGCAAGTAGGCAAGTGTTTGAGGAGTCAAAGAAACACAGCCGTGATACAGCAAGCTCTTCTGCTATGACAGCTCCTTCTAAGCGTCGTGTCTGGGTTCCTAACACCCCACCGTCGCTCCCTGCTTCACCAAGACCTTCAAGCTACGCACCAAGGCCACCAAACTCCTTCACTGCGGCTCCCAGGGGCTACAACCACAACTACCCTGGAGCGCCTGGCGGAGTCCCTGGCTACGTTGCTCCACGTCCACCTGGTGCTTGCTACACTTGTGGAAACACTGGGCATCAGCACTGGAATTGTCTAATGAACAACAAAGCTCTTCCATCACCACCTCCAAGACATGCGGCAAGTGCTCCTTTGATTCGTGCACCTCACCTCGGGCTCTCAACATCAACACTAAGCCGGGATCTACGGTTGCTCGTGCCAACTGTGTCAATGCCGCTCAAGCTGAGCATGCACCTGGAGTTGTCATGGGTATGCTTCCGGTTAACTCAGTTCCCGCACGAGTTTGTTTGATTCTGGTGCTTCACATTCTTTTGTTTCTCACAAGTTTGCTCATGAGCAAGATCTGGCTATGGTTCCTTTATTGCATCGTCTTGTGGTACATCTCCTGGGTCAAACATGAGGGCTGCTCATATCAGCCATGGCAATCAAATTGAGATTGGTGGTTCTTTGTTTCCGGCTTCCTTAATTATTCTGGGCAATTCTGATATTGATGTTATCTTGGGCATGGATTGGTTGACAGCAAATGCAGCTGTGATTGATTGTGCTGAACGTTCGGTTTCTCTGAAAATTCATGAAGGCCATATAGTCTATTCTCCAAGTCTGACTCCTGCAATTCAGCTTTATTCTTTGGCGGCTCTGAATGATGATGCTATGGAAGGTATTCAGAGTGTTCCTGTAGTTTGTGAGTTTCCAGATGTCTTTCCTGAAGAGTTACCAGGTATGCCTCTGGATCGTGAGGTTGAGTTTGTCATTGAACTTGAACCTGGTACCGCTCCTATCTCCAAGCGGCCTTATAAAATGGGTCCTGCTGAGTTGGCTGAACTTAAGCGTCAGTTGGATGAACAAGAGAAGTTGGGTTTCATTCAGCACAGTACTTCTTCTTGGGGTACTCCAACCATCTTTGTGAAGAAGCGAGACAAGACTGATAGACTTTGTGTTGACTATCGATCACTCAATGCTAAAACAATCAAGAATAAATATCCCTTCCGCGGATTAATGATCTCTTCGATCAGCTAGCTGGAGCTGTGGTATTCTCAAAGCTTGATTTGAGAAGTGGTTACCATCAAATCAATATTCGCAAGGAAGATGTTCCCAAAACAGCTTTCACCACCCGCTATGGCCCGTATGAATACACGGTCATGTCTTTCGGTCTCACCAATGCACCTGCCACCTTCTCGAGGCTTATGAACTCAGTTTTCATGGAGTATCTTGATAAGTTCGTTGTGGTCTACCTGGATGACATTCTAGTCTATTCTAAGTCAAAAGAAGAACATGAAGAACACCTTCGGTGTGTCCTAAACAAGCTTCGTGAGAACCGCCTATATGCAAAGTTCTCCAAGTGTGAGTTTGGCTGCCTCAAGTCACCTACCTTGGTCACGTCATCTCTACCAAGGGCATTGCCGTCAACCCAGAAACTATTAAGACAATTATGGACTGGCTTCCACCCATAAATGTCAAAGAAGTCCGGAGTTTCCTTGGTTGGCCAGTTACTGTCGGCGATTCGTTCAAAATTTCTCAAAGATTGCGAAGCCTCTTACCGATCTCCTCAAGAAAGGCAAGAAATACCTTTGGACTCCTGCATGTCAAGCAAGCTTTGAAACACTCAATGAGAAACTCACTTCCACACCAGTCTTGGTTCCTCCAGATACATCAAAGCCTTTCTAGATTTTCTGTGATGCTTCATTGCAAGGATTGGGTGCGGTCCTTATGCAAGAAAAGCAAGTTGTTGCTTATGCATCTCGTCAGTTGAAGACGCATGAGATCAACTATCCTACACATGACCTAGAACTCGCAGCGGTTGTCTTTGCTTTGAAAGTATGGAGGCATTACTTGCTTGGCAACCGTTGCGAGATCTTTTCTGATCACAAGAGTCTGAAGTATATCTTCACACAGCCTGACCTCAACCTTCGTCAGAGGAGGTGGATTGAAACAATCAATGATTTTGATTTGACCATCAACTACACCCCAGGCAAAGCCAATGTCATGGCAGATGCTCTCAGCCGAAAAGCTTATGTCAACAACCTCATGATGGAAGAACAACAGCCTCTCTTGTGCGAGGAATTCCGCAAGCTTAACCTTGAAATTGTGGATCAAGGTTATCTTCTGAACCTTCTAGCAACACCCCTCTTGGAAGAAAAGGTCCGTTCCATTCAGCTTGGGGATCCTTACACTAAAAAGATCATCTCCAACATTTAGCTTCTGAAGTATGAGTCTTTCACGTACATGACCAAGGCACTCTTTTCTTTGAACACCGGATGTTTGTTCCGAACTACCGGGTTTAAGGGAGCAAGTTCTCAAGGAGGCGCATGATTCTGTTCTTTCTATTCACCCTGGAAGCACTAAGATGTACATGGACTTGAAAACACAATATTGTGGCCTGGGTTGAAACGATATTGTGCCAAGTATGTCTCAGAGTGTGATGTGTGTCACAGAGTTAAAGCTTTCCATCAGAAACCTTCCGGTCTTCTACAGCCATTGAAGCCTCCGGAATGGAAATGGGAGAAAGTAGAGATGGACTTCATCACTGGTTTTCCAAGGTCGCAGAAGGGCAACAATGCAATCTTTGTTGTCATTGACAGGCTTTCCAAAGTAGCTCACTTCTTTCCTGTCAAGGAAACAATTTCTGCAATTCAGTTAGCTGAGCTCTATATCAACAGAATTGTCTCTCTGTATGGAGTTCCTCTTGAAATCAGTTCAGACCGTGGAAGCATCTTCACTTCCAAGTTCTGGGGAAGTTTCCAAAATGCTTTGGGAACCAAGTTAAACTTCAGCACAGCTTACCACCCTTAGTCGCAAGGACAAGTTGAAAGGATCAATCAGATTCTAGAAGATATGCTCCGTGCTTGCGTTATCTCTTTCGGCATGAAGTGGGAAGAATGTCTTCCTTATGCCGAATTCTCTTACAACAACAGTTTCCAGAAAAGTCTAAAGATGGCACCATTTGAGGCTCTCTATGGTCGCAAATGCAGAACTCCGATTGGTTGGTCGGGCGCAGGTGAAAGAATATTGTTTGGCCCCGACATTGTAACTCAAGCGGAGGAGAAAGTTCACATCATTCTTGAAAATCTAAAGATTGCTCAAAGTCGCCAGAAGAGCAATTATGACAGGAAGCACACAGACATGGAGTATGTCCCTGGTGATCTCGTTTACCTTCGTGTCACTCCCATGAGAGGCACGCATCGCTTTGGTATCAAAGGAAAGCTGGCTCCTAGATACATCGGTCCCTTCAAAATTCGTGGAAGAAGAGGAGAAGTTGCTTAGGCTCTTGAGCTTCCTGAACAACTCAAAGTCCATGATGTTTTTCACATCTCTCAACTCAAGAAGTGCTTCAAGGATCCCGGCAGGACCGTGGACCATGAACTCATCAATCTCCAAGAAGATTTGTCTTATCAAGAACACCCCACAAAAATTCTTGAAGTCGCAGAGAGAAGGACTCGCAACAAGTCCATCAAGTTCTGTAAGGTGCAGTGGTCGCACCATTCCGTTGATGAAGCCACCTGGGAACGTGAAGATAAGCTCCGTGCCAAGTATCCTACCCTCTTTGAGTCTTCTACTTCCTAGAATCTCGGGACGAGATTCCTGTTTAGTGGGGGAGAGTTGTAGCACCCCAATTGTCTAACAATTGTAATGCTACTTGTCCTAGTAAGATATTGGCTACTTCATAGATATTATTGTTGCATCATAATTATATCATGCTCATGTCATCATGCCACCTTGCATTTGAGCATCATATAAACCCTTTTCTTTTGGCTCTTCTCTCACATGTACTATTAATTGTATTTGCCTCTTGATATTGTATTTGGCTTTTGATATCTTGTTCAATGCCCAAGTTGAGTTGGGGGCATATCTCTTATTTCATTTCCATCACATTTCTTTTCCACCACTTTATACATTCCACCATCCCATTAACAATGAGCTTGTCCTTCTTTTTCTTTGATATTTTAATTCTAGCTCATGTAGTTTGGGGTGGATTAAATCCTCTAAGTTCTTGTGCTTGGTTTTATCTCCACTTCTTGGATATGCATAGAGTAATGCCATAATATTCATATTGTCTTCACAAAATAAATAAGGGCATTAGTATTTTTGCATGGGCCATGCACAATTCTTCACCACCTTTCTCTTCTTTGGTTTTTCTTGGGTTTAATGGATCCTATCTTTGGAAGATCATCTCCTACCTTTACACCACCCTCATAATCTCATCCATCTCATTTTCCACTCATTTTTAATTCTCCATGCATGATCATATGTGGTCTTTTTCCATCTATTTCTTTTCTCCCTCTTTCATTCTTGTTCCTCCTCCACATTAACTCAAGCAAGATCAAGCTTCACCTTTTCTTTTGGTTTGGCCTCATCAACTAAATCAAATTTAAATAACCAATAAAATTCAAACCTAGTTTCTCTTTATTTTCTTTTACGCCTAAATTACACTAAGCCTAACTCCAAACCCCCCCTCTCTCTCACTAGCTTGGCCACCTCCTCCCTCTCTCTCTAACCTGCTGAGCAACACCTAGCTAACCCTAACCCTCTCCCTAACCCTAGCTAACCCTAACCCGAGCCATGCCCCATCTAACCTAGCCTAGCTACCCCATCCCTCTCTTCTCTCTCCCTGACCCAAGGGTCCCCCTCCAGCCGAGCCTCCCTACCGTCCCTCTCTCCTAGCCCCACCTGCAGCCTCAGGCCCAGCCCCAGCTGGCCGAGCACGTGCTCGTGGAGAAAGGAGGCAGGAAAGGTGGCACCGAGGCCACCTTTATCTGCCGTGCCCCAGCTGCCCTCCTCCCTCTCTCCCTTCTTTTCCTCCCTCACCACGTCTCTGGCCTCGCCCACATCTAGCCTGATTCGCCCCTCCTCTCCTCCTTCTTCCTCCCCGACGACTACCACCTCGACGCCGGTCGCCGCCAGCAACCACCTCGCCCCGATGATCTATCCGGCGTGCGCGGCCTGGGGGTGTCCTGGGCGACCGAGGAACCCCTGCACCACCCCGACCGCACTGACGTGGACGAGAAGCTCCCCCGCGTCGCCAGTACCTCGCCGTCCCCGAAACCCTAGCCCGCCGGTGCGCCTGCGTCCTCGTCGCTCCAGAGTCTCCCCGACCGATCCAACACCGCCAAGCAAACCGCGGTGAGCCCCTCCCTCTCCTGGACAACCTCCTCTTCTCCGTCGTTGTCCAGCGTCGCCGTGCGTTTCGTCGAACACCCACCGCGCGCCAGAGCTCGCCGGCATCTGCAGATTTTCCGCGTCGAACAGCCCCTTATCTAGCTCGCGTCCACCTCCCTGTCAGCTCCCCTAGCCCGCTGCACCGGTCAGCCCCCTCAGCGCGCACTCCCGCGGCCCGGGATGAAATCCCCGCTCCGCGCCGCGCACGCACCTGTCGCCAGACGCGAGAGGAAGAAACACAGTAACCCGGGCGTGGTTGATTTGCAAAAAAGCCCCCACCTTTTTGATTCCTGTGACCCGCGCTCCTAACGACCCCACCTGCCAGCCGCCCTGACCATCTTGCAGAAAAACCCCTCGGCTTTTCCGGCCGCAACCCGCGCTCCAGCCCCAGCCCCACCTGTCAGCCTCTGTCTCGTCCACCGCTGACACGCGGGCCTGCGCCAGTTGGCCCACCCCGCAGTCACAGTGGCTAGGCGAGCCCGCGGTGACAAAAGTTTTCCCGCGCGTGGTCCAGTCAGCACAAAGGCCCACCTGTCAGTGTCTGGGGTTGATTTTGCCTGAGTAAGAAAAGTATTCCCTGAGTCTGTTTTAAATCAAATCTTTTTCAAATTAATTTAAATTCAAATTCTTTTCTGATTCAAATAATTTTTAAAATACAAATCCAAATAATACAAATAATATATGTTTTGGAATTAGAAAAATGTGAGGAATTCAAATATGCCATTCAAAATATATTTTGAACACTTTAAATTTCGAGATGATTAAAATTACAATAAAATGCCCTTATCCTTAATAAATTAATAACTTTTGTTTTATAACTCCAAATTTGATAAATAATATGTCTAATCGATCAGCGCGACGAGCCCGTTCTATTTATGCAGTCCTTGTTCTGAATTGAAGCATGCATCATGTTGTCATTTAAAATCTGAACTGTTTATGACAATAAAACTTGGTCAAATAAATAATAAAGTGCTCTATTTCTTGTATCCACACCTCACCTTGCCATGCTACTTTAATGCCATGTAATTGTGCATCATTCATCATGGCATGCTTGGTTGCTTGTTGCATTTCAATTCATATGAATGTGCACTTTATTTATGTTGGCCCTTGGTTGTTTGGTTCTTCTTTGAATAGACGCCCAGCAGGAGAATTACCAGGATTCACAAGAGTATTACCCAGATCCATCTCTCGCTTCAACTGAGCTGCTAGGCAAGCACTACCACATGCTTGCATACATACAGTACCTATTGCCTCTATCTTATTCTTGCATCATTGAGTCGCGATTGCATTAAATTGAATCCCAAGCACTGCATGGCCTTTACTTTTAAACCACACTAAGCTTGTTCCGGTCCCATGAGCCATTACTACAGGAGTTGTTTGAGCCATGCGAGTCGTAGAAAAGCATGAGTAGGGTATGTGAGTGTCTGGTGAATAACGAGGTACCTAAACAACATAACCGGAGTAGTAATGGGATAACTAATGAAAGAGGCACCGGTGAGCAATATCTGCTATTTGGTTTTTCATGCTCACTTGTGTCCTGTAGGACCCCGAGTACTTGATTCCTATTCCTTGACTATTCGCACTATCCACATCCGGGAGGCCTCATGGACCCCCCTGAGCCAGAGCTTGATTCATTCTTATTTCTTGGGGCCACAATTAGTTTGGGGCTTTATTACTATTCTGTACTTATGCCATGTTACTGCTTTATTTAAAATTGTGCGAGGAGCACCTGTACTGTTTTGGATCGTGACACGTTTTCGCTGTATCGACAAGCCTAGTCACATTTTCGGGTTCCCAGTCGTCTACCGCCGTCCACACAAACCTTGGGTCCGTCTCGGAGCCGGCCAACTTCGTTGCGGGTAGCTTAATGGGGTGGCCCCCTGAAATGTTTCTGAATCCTGTGATTGCTTTGTCGTGAATGCCTCGTTGGGTTTTGATTTGGTTTTTCCGAGGTTGATCGAGTGTGTGTTGCTATTCGTGCACCCCTGCAGGGTAAATCTTTCTGAAAGCCGTGTCCGCGGTTATGGACGACTTGGAGCACAGTTTCTCGATCATAGACAAGTATAACTAAAGTAACGCTTTTAAATGACTAAGTACTTGACTAGTAAATAGTGCAACACTCATGGAATGGTTAATAAAACTGCCAACGGATGATGGCGGTTGTTCGTCCGCTTCCTCGTTGGTAAGCGAGGAGGAGGATCGATCTGTTAATTATACTGTTATAACTGTTGTTCTTAATTCACGAACTTCCGTCTATCATTGGTTAGGCGGAAGGTTAGCGAGTCTCTATAGAATTGTTAGGTATTATCTTTTGCTGCAATTACGTCACCCCAGGTTGTGTCCCCTTTAGTGGCATAAAGACTTGCTGAGTACCCCTAGGGTCTCACACGATAAATTGTTTGATTCAGATGAACAGGTGTACCCGCAAGATGGATACTGGGTGGAAGAGACAGATGATGTTGGCAACGATCATTCGGTGTAGAGATTCCGGGAACGGGGATCCGTGTGATCTGTGGGCGGGATGTGTTATTTATGGGGCATCTTATGCCAATTTGCTTCTTATCCGTACTCGGATCTTGTTTTCCGCTTCCGCCTGATACTCTGATGTGTGATGTATGAGGAGCTATCCTAAATTATTATATCTATCTAGGACATTTGGATCTTGCCGTATGGCGTTGCAATATTTCTATTTCGTTTAGATGGAATGGCTCTGATGACTGTTGTATGTGGCTTGCATACATACTCATTTGTGTATGTAGTTGATCCCTTCGCCTGCCGATTACGCCGCTCGTTCTTGTCCCGTTGTTTGAAAGTGGTTAGGACGGCCGAAAGGTCTACCGTGAGTGGCCCTGGGCCCCACCGTACTATTTTAACCACTTTCGATCATCCAGGCATTAACTAAGAGCGTAATTCACCGAGGTAGTTACACACATGCAATGACACTAGCGGATCAGTGTGTCCAACCTTGGTCACAAAGACCAAAAACACATAGGAAAGCAGTTTCCACATTGCATGTGGCACCAACGTGGCAGAAGTTGCATCACAGAATCCACTGGAGTGTGTGTTGTCATGTGGATCAAAGTGGTTTAGGAAAAGAACACATGTAATGACACTACTGGATCAGTGTGTCATACCTTGGTCAGAGAGACCAAAAAACACATAGCAAAGAAGCTTCCACCTTGCATGTTGCACCAGTGTGGCAGAAGTTGCATCACAGAATCCACTGGAGTGTGTGTTGTCATGTGGATCAGAGTGGTTTAGGAAAAGAACACATGCAATGACACTACTGGATCAGTGTGTCATACCTTGGTCAGAGAGACCAAAAACACATACCAAAGAAGCTTCCACATTGCATGTTGCACCAGTGTGGCAGAAGTTGCATCACAGAATCCACTGGAGTGTGTGTTGTCATGTGGATCAAAGTGGTCTAGGAAAAGAACACATGCAATGAAACTAGTGGATCAGTGTGTCAAACCTTCGTCACAAAGACCAAAAACACATAGGAAAGAAGCTTCCACATTGCATGTTGCACTAGTGTGGCAGAAGTTGCATCACAGAATCCACTGGAGTGTGTGTTGTCATGTGGATCCATGTGGTCTAGGAAAACAACACATGCAATGCCACTAGTGGATCTGTGTGTCCAACGTTGGTCACGGAGACCAAAAACATATAGGAAAGCGGCTTCCACATTACATGTTACACCAGTGTGGCAGAAGTTGCATCACAGAATCCACGGGAGTGTGTGTTGTTATGTTGATACATGTGGTCTAGGAAAAGAACACATGCAATGACTCTAGTGGATTAGTGTGTCAAACCTTAGTCACAGAGACCAAAAACACATTGGAAAGCAGCTTCCACATTGCATGTTGCACTAGCGTGGCAGAAGTTGCATCACAGAGTCCACTAGAGTGTGTGTTGTCATGTGGATCCATGCGCTTTAGTAAAAGAACACTTGCAATGACTCTAGGTGATCAGAGTAGTCTAGGAAAACATGCCATGACACTAGTGGATCAGTGTGGTTTAGGAAAGGAACACATGCAATGGCACTAGGTGTTTAGTGTGGTTTAGGAAAAGAACACATGCAATGACACTAGTGGATTAGTGTGGTATAGGAAAAGAACACTTGTTTTTTTGTCTCGGTTGTTATTGTTCGTTTGTTCGCGGCGCGTCCAATGGTGGCCATTAGATCGTGTCTTCTAGAAGGCTGTAACATCCCAAAACTTTAATCCAAGCTTATAAAAGATCCAAATCCTCAAATTTAGAGTTAACAAAAACTTTTCCAAATTAAAATGAAAGCATTCATGTGTATGTGCATTTAATTTAGGAATTGATTTGATTTGCAATGGTTCTGTGATTCTTTGCTTGTAAAATGTTTCTTAGGTGAAATAAACATCATCTAAATCATTCCCAAACTTTTCCTAAAGAAAAACAAATCAAAATAAATAATTGAAGTGAATGGTCATTTTGGCCAAATTAACTATCATGCCTACTTTGGCTATTCCTAGTACTCAAAACTTAACAGAAACATGTGTGGATCTTTACACCCCTTGATAGTACACATAATGAGATACCAAGGCCCACTTTGTGATCTGCTAAAAACATTCAAAAGCTAATTTTAAATGACAGTTTAAAATTGAATATAATTCATATGGGAAGATCCCACTATTTCAAAAATCACTCAAACAAGCTCAAGTTTCAAAACCCAAGCACCCACAGAGTCTCAAGATTATGCCTAGCAAACCCACCAAAAATCTTTTCAAAATTCAAAAGTTTATTTCTTGCGGCCATTTAATCAAACACTTGGCAGGCAGGGTTAAACTCTAAACCATAGCTCACTGTTTTGAATAGGGTTTTGCCCCCATTTGATCTCCATTTAATCCTTTGGTCCCCTCATGATCTAATCATACCATTAGCACCCATCCCCCTTGTCCCTAGCCATAGTGCCGAGCCACCCCGAGCACTAGCTCGCCGGCCGACCATGCACTCACCCTAGCAGACCACCTCCCTCTCTCTCGCCATGTCTAGGAGGTAGCCAGGACCTCACCACCACCCTCTGTCCCCTCCCCGAGCCAAGCGCAACAGTGGACCACCGAGGAAACCACGCGCACAGTGCCACCGCGCCATGCTGAGCACGCGCTAGAGTGCCACACCCGGCACGCGTGCACAAGCCGCCGCTCGACCGTAGCACGCACCCACCGCTCCGCCATGACCCAGGAAACACGACAGACACGCCCGTTCGCCGCCCAATGCACCACAGCCATCGCTCGCCGTGGACACCGCCGCCTCTGCCGCTCAGAGCGCCAGCTGTCCCCAACCGCATACCACCGCCCCTACGCCCGCATTAAGTTCCTAGAGCACCGCTAGGAGACCGCCCATCAATCGCCACCCTCAGCCATGCCCCTAGCCGCCCGTAGCCATGTCGCCACTGTCGCCAGCCCATCCCTCTCGGTCTCACCGTCAAGCCTATAAAAGGAGGGCACCCCCAGCCATTTGAAGCACACCACTCCACTCCCTCACCTCACTAACCATTCCCCACCTTTAGCTGGACCAGCGCGAGCACTTGCTCGCCGGAATTTGGCTGGAGTAGCCTGCAGCAGAGGAGGAAGGGGCGCCGCTGATTGCGACCACCCCCGGAGCTGCCTCGACCGTCCTGAGCTCGCCGTCGACCACCAGTCTGTTTCCCCGCCTCGCCGTCGTCGCTGGAGCCCTGGTACGCCCCCTATACACCCCCACCGAGCCGCTAGGGTTCGAGCTCGCTGGCGACAGGTCCGTCGTCGACGACAAGCCATAGCCGTTGATCTTCATTCTAATCTAATGGCCCACAGCGCCCTGTACCGCTCCGCGTGTTATGAGCCGCTGACCGGTAGACCCCCCGTCAGTTGAGCCCCGCGCTGCGGAGTGACACTAGGCCGGCCCGTTAGAATTTCCCGCGTGACCCAGTTAGTTTGAATTAGGATTTTCCTTTTTAGTTTAAACTTAGTTCTATCTCTGAGTTTGAAAATCAATTCAGAGAGATTTACAAATCCAAATTGCATCAAACCAATTTTGCCTGAAGGTATTAAAATGATGTATCCAAGCCCGTTAGATTTAATTCAATTAGAGTTATAGATCTGTCCTAGTAAAAATAACAAAACAGAAGCATTTGCACCTTGCAACATTTTTATAAAATCAACCAAGATAGGTTTTGAGTTGATTCCAATTCTCAAAAATCACATTTCATCATACCTATCTGAATATGTAATAATATTAATGTTTACATGCAGTGACTTTGGACTAGTACCAAAATAATGCTATATAGGCATTTCTAGTCACTTTAAATCATTAAATAATGAACTTAAACCAAAATAATTATGATCCAACCCTTAAATCACATTCCCACATGCTAGAATATGTGGTGATGACATGTGTCCACATGATCCCATGTTTAAGTGGTGAATATTAAATCTTAGTTAATTTTTCAATGAGTAGAAATTACTTTTCTAAATTAAAAAGAGTGAAACTATTAAATTAAACTTGTAATGCTTGAGATGATAATAGATCATCAAATGTGTGTCTTAGAATGCTAATTAGACTAGTTAAGTATTGTTTGGTGATTGTGTACTCCGTATGTATTTATAGACGATAGTACCGACCAAGCTTTCGAGGAGGAGGAGTTCTACCAAGAAGAAGAAGAAAACTTCAACCACTGCACTAACCAAGGCAAGCCACCATTAACAATGCAAGCTAACAATTGCAAGTATAATGCTTAGCAAGCTAAGATTAAACTAGATGGTTTAGCAAAGATTCTTTAGGCATGCTTTGGTCACACTACTTTGACTATTAGATACCCCAAGTCTTATTTACAACCTTTACTTCCTTTACTTTACCCAAAGTTCTTTACTTGTTTTGAAGGTAGAATAAAGAGTATAAAACTTGAACTATTTAGAAACCCTTTAGATGTCATTCTATGGAATGAGATTGAACCCATCCTTTCCACCTTAGTGCACACTCTTAACTTAGTAGTTTAGAGTAGATCAAAAACTTGAGTCACTTTAGATGGGAACACTTGGTGAAAATGAATTGTGAAAACCTTGGAATGACGAGTCATTCTATTGAGATGTTTTGACATGTGTTGAAAACACAAATGGTTTATGATGATGGAAATGTTGAGGCATGAGCCTTAGCCCTTTTACAAAACTGATGGTTGGATTCGGATGCGATACCATTCCAATTCTTACCGTACAACCACAATACCTGAATTGGGTAAGGCTTAGTCGGAAGTTTATATGCATTAGTATTAGTTCCCTCGCGGGACAGGTTTTGAGCTGAGGCTACCTCTCAATGTTGTCCACCTATGCAGTGCCGAAGATGACATATGGTCATGGTTGGGAGGCCATACTCATAGGAGAGGTGCTTATACTAGGGTGTGTAAAGGAAAGGTTATGTTTGATTATCTGCATACCAAGTATGATGATTCAGGGTTATCCCTAACAGATGTATCGAATCTTGTGGTGAAAGTGTACCACCTCTGCAGAGTGTCAAACTATTCGAATAGCCACGTCCGCGGTTATGGATAGTTGGAATGGCCATATTGTTTCATTGTCAGATGTTTTCCAAACAACTTATGAAATGAATGATGAATCTTGACTTGACCACAACAGGGTTGTGTTTATGACAATAGCTTCCCAACTTAAGTGATTCTAGAACTTTATTTTATCTTTCTTTGCTTCAGAACTCAGCTTAGGTTTAAACTTAACTTTATAGTTAAACTTAGATTTATCACTTTAACCTAGAATTATATTACTTATTAGAGGTAGTTTGCGAGTACTTAAAGAGTACTCATGCTTTTGTCCCTGGCTATTCTCATGGCCAGACTATGAAGGAGACTATCAAGATGATGGCCAACGGGACGGCTATGATAACTAGGACTATCTGCCTTCGTCAGCATTGCCTGTGTCCCCTGAAGATGGACCCCACCGCTATGCTTATCTTTTATTTCCATTGCTTGTTGTATTAAGACTGGATCATGAGATCCTTATTTGTGTAGACCTTATGTATGGTTTGTAATGGATGATGTACTGTGATATCCAATCCGTTATGTCTCGCAAAAATGGTAATCCTGGGATTGCGAGGTATGGCATAACAGGCATCTGGGATTAAAAATCCGGCTGTTGACAAGTTGGTATCAGAGCCATCCTGACCATAGGAGACCCTAGTTAGAATGGACGTCCAACAAAACTTAGTTTCAAAACCAAAGTAAGTATTTATGAAAAACTATCTCCTCTCTTATCCTTGTGGATTCATTCTTTCTCAAAAATTCATGTTCCTCAAAATTCTTACATTACTACTTAAAATTTGACACACTTGATCACTTCACTAACTTCCTCATCCTAAATTCTTGTAGATGGAGTCTCGGTTCAGAAAGTTCTACCAGTTGGGAAACGGAGGTTAGTTGATCTTCGAGAGGGATCTGGATTCACTGTCAGAGTTACTAGGACGCCCACATCCAGAGTTTCTTGGAGCTCAACTTCCAGGACCCCTATGAGGAGACTTACAGTGGCTAATCACCGCGGACCTTAGAGGAAGCATCGAAGCACCAACTTCCGGGAGAATCCAGTTCTCCGTGAGAGAGAACAACTAGCTAGATGGATTAGCCATGGAAATGCATGAAGCTCTCGCACGTCTATGTGCCCTCAGTGTCAAAAAGATCCAAGGAACCCGTTTTGCCCACTATGCAAGACATGACTTCATGGGAATGCCGATGGAGATGCCAAGTCACCCAGAGTTGAGGCGTCAAGTGGAAAATCTTGACTTCTTACTGCATGACAGACAGCAAGAACTAGACAATGCCAGAGAATTAGCCAACTAGAACCATGCCATTGCCGACCAGAAGGCCCAAACTTTCGCACTGCTCGTCCAGGATCGCTAGTATCTTCGCTGCCAGCATGCAAAGAAGGATCGCACCATTGCCCGTCTTCGCAAGAAGGTGGCCGACCTCGAGAAGACCGTCAAGGAGCAGGAAGCTCAGCTTGCAACAAAGGAAGAAGAAGATGAGGGTGAAGACATCCAGGGAGACATGCATTCGTACCTCAGCAATGATGATGACTTTCTGGTGGAGGGTACCGTGGACTTCTACACTGACGATGATGACTCCGACTTCATCGACGATGAGTAGATGCACTAGAGCACTGTCGTAGCATGAGATGTATCGGTCCCAATGTATCGTAGCTTACAGAATGGTTCTTCCAACCACCTGTTTTCCTTTGATTGTTGTGGTGTGTGTTGTATCTTGTGCTTGTTTGCATGAATGAAAATGAAGTTAGTTGAAAAACCTGAGTCTAACTCAAAGTTTTAGTTTGAAACCAAAACCTTGAACCTTAGAATTTCCCTCTTACCCCTATATCTACCTCAACCTTCAGATGACTCGTGGAAACCAAGGAGGAAGCAGCTCGTTGCATGACCCAATGCTGCAGATCTTGCACAATCTCATCGCAGACCGTGAAGCAAGCAGGGCAGAACGCCAAGCCAACTTAGCAACACTACAGCAGATCGCCCAGATGGCTCTCAACAACCAAGGGCATGGAAATCAGGATCATCATGGATCCAAGCTAAAGAACTTCCAGAATACCAATCCCCCAATCTTTAGCACGTCAGAAAACCCATAGATGTTGATGACTGGTTACAGATCATGGAAAATAACTTAGAAGTTGCAAGAGTTGATGAAAATGAGAAAGTTCTCTTCACCACCCATTACCTGGCGGGAGATGCAAGAGCTTGGTGGAACAGTATCCGCCTGATGAACCATGGTCAAGTGATGACATGGGAAGCATTCAAAGTCAAGTTCAGCCGCACCCACGTGCCGCAAGGTCTAGTCAACAGAATGAGAAATGAGTTCCGCGAATTGAAGCAAGGAAGAATGACTGTGGTAGAGTATCGTGACAAATTCCTTTCACTTGCCAGATATGCACCTAATGAGATCAACACGGAGGCCAAGAAGAAGGAGAGATTCCTGAAGGACTGCGTGATGAGATGCAGACAGTCCTCGTCAACATCCGTTCGAGGATCTCGAAGAGCTAGTCGACTCTGCCATTCAGATGGAAGGAAGATTAACCAGGCAAACGACAACCGCAAGCATCACATGATGCAGCAATCTGGATCCAGCAGTCACTGGAAGTACCGTCCCAACCCTTCATCGGATATGCACCAAGGAAAAACGACCCCCCCAACGGCTCTCGCCCCAAGCTACCCCAACCTTAGTGGAGGCAATGGAAGTCCGGAGGAAACAATCACAACTCCAATGCCAACAATTCAACGTGCACCTCCCAAGACCAACAGCAACAACAACAAACAACAAAACAACACTGCACCCAGAACTGGCAGCAATGATGTGCCTGTCACAGTCAAGGACAAGTCCCAGATCACTTGTTTCGAGTGTGGAGTGAAGGGTCACTACTCCAATGAGTGTCCCAAAAGACTGCGCCAATGCCAATTGTGAATGCCCTAGCTCAGCAGCAACGTCGTGTTTCAACCAGGAAGAAGATTTGCCTAGGGACCCGCACAACCGCAACGGCCGTCTCTCCACATGAACACAGAAGAAGGCCCAGGAAGCGCCAGATGTAGTGCTGGGGTATGTTTTCTGTCAACTCAGTTTTAGCAAGAGTATTGTTGATTCGGAGGCATCGCATTCATTTGTCACCAAAGAATTTGCATGCACTAGTAAGATTCACCCAACCAACTGTTGGAGATATGCCCAAGGCAATAATAAAGTGGTTATTATTATATCTTTATGTTTATGATAAATGTTTACATCCCATGCTATAATTGTATAACCGGAAACATTAATACTCTGTGTGTTTTGTAAACATAATAGAGTCCCTAGTAAGCCTCTTGTTAAACTAGCCTGTTGATTAATGGATGATCATGGTTTCCTGATCAGGGACATTAGGATGTCGCTAATAACAAGATCAATCATTAGGAGAATGATGTGATGGACACACACACCCGTAGTAAGCATAGCATAAGATCAAGTCATTAAGTTCGTTTGCTATAAGCTTTAAATACCTCATAGTAACCTAATCCTTCGACCATGAGGTTATGTTAATCACCATCACCGTGATGGGTACTATTGATTACATCAAACACCGCCTTCGTAACTGGGTGGTCTAAAGGTGTCATTGGTATTCTGAAAGTATGTGTTGAAGCGCATGGACCAAGATGGGATTTGCCATCCATATGACGGATAGATATGCTCTGGGCCCTCTCGTGGAATGTCATCTAATTAGCTTGCAAGCATGTGACTGGGTCAAAAGGGATGACATAACATGGAACGAGTAAAGAGTACTTATCAGTAACGAGGTAGAACTAGGTATGGAGATACCGACGATCAAACCTCGGATAAGTAGAGTATCGCATGACAAAGGGAATTGGTTCGTATGTTAATGGTTCTATCAATCACGAAGTCATCGTTGAGTATGTGGGAGCTGTTATGGATCTCCAGATCCCGCTGATGGTTATTGATCGGAGAGGTGTCTCCATCATTCTGCATATTCACGAACCGTAGGGTGACACACTTAGGTTCGAAGTTGTTTTAAGTAGATATGGAATGTGCGTTGGAGACCGAATGTTGTTCGGAGTCCCGATTGGATTCGGGACGTCACGAGGAGCTCCGGAATTGTCCGGGGAATAAGATTCATATACTGGGGATCATTTTCTAAGTTAGGAAATGTCCGGAGTATTTGTATGGGGATTCTAGAAGGTTACGGAATGTTCCGGAAGGTTCTGGAAGATTTCTTGGAGTTTACTTGAAACCAAGAAAGGATCAAGGAATCCTTGTGGGGTAAGACAAGGATTCGTGGGGGAGTAGGACTCTCCCCCACCTCCTTGATCCGCCGGCCAAGGGGAGGGGAGTCCTACAAGGACTCCACCTCCCATGGCGCCTCCCTCCCATAAATGGAGAGGGGTGGAGGCGCCACCCCCTGCCCCCTTCCACTCCAAACCTAGCCGCCTATCTCCTCCTCCTTCCTCTGCTCTGGCTTAGGCGAAGCCCTGCAGAATTCTCTACTCCACCACCACCACCACGCCGTCGTGCTGCTGGGATTCCGTGGAGAGAATCTACTACCTCCGCTGCTCGCTGGAACAGGGAGAGGAAGGTCTGCTTTGACTCCGCACGTGTGACCGACTGCGGAAGTGCTGCCGGAACGCGGCGCCGGAAGGATCGTCCACTCGATCTTGAGATCGGCAAGTGATCGACTACATCAACCACGAGATCAATATCGTAACGCTTTTGGATCTACAAGGGTTAGTACAGATCTATCTCGTTGCACATGTCTAATAGATTAGATCTTGGCTTTTATCTAGATTAGATCTGGTTTTGTTCGTTCTTTGCGGTAGAAATATTTTGTTTTCCATGCTACGAACCCATCACCAACTTGAAGCATGTCATGATAGCTCCAAATCCCCGGTTCAACAACAAAGCTAGAAAAATTTGCAAAGTTGTGCCTATCAGAATACATGGGATAGATTTGTATGCCAACCTAATTGTACTTCGAACCAAAGGATTGGAAGTAGTACTAGGTATGGACTGGATGTCAAGGCATAAAGGACTGATAGACTATGCTAAGAAAGCCATCACCATGACCAGTAGTAGTAGTCGGAGAGTAACAGTAGAGCATATCTCTGAAACCTTACCCCATCAATTCAAGTGCAACAAGAGTGTAGCCCTGCCCGCCATTGACCAAGTCAGAGTAGTCTGTGAATACTCGACGTATTCCCAGATGAATTGCCAGGTATGCCTCCGATAGGGATATTGGTTCATTATCGAACTAATCCCCGGAACCAGACCATAGCCCAAAGACCCTATAGCATGAACCCCTTAGAGTTAGTGGACTAAAGAAGCAGTTGGATGCCATGTTAGAGAAAGGCTTGATTCAACCAAGCGCATCGCCATGGAGATCACTAGTGTTATTCGTCGACAAGAAAGATGGAGGCAACCATCTGTGCACAGATTACAGAAAGTTGAATGATGTCACCATCAAGAACAAGTACCCCTTGCCAAAGATCGAGGATCTATTTGATCAATTGACTAGAGCCTAGGTATTCTCAAAGATTGATCTTAGGGCTAGTTATCACTAACTTAAGATTCGTGCAATGGATATTCCGAAGACCGCCTTTACTACTCGCTATGGTTTATACGACTATACGGTTATGTCTTTTGGATTAACCAATGCCCCTGCTTATTTCATGAATCTCATGAATAAGATCTTTATGAAATTCCTAGATAAGTTTGTAGTTGTGTTTATAGACGACATCCTTATCTACTCCAAGTCCGAAGAAGAGCATGAGCAACATCTGAGAATTATCCTAGAGACCTTGAGGGAGCATCAGTTATATGCCAAGTTCAGCAAGTGTGAGTTCTGACTGAAGAAAGAAGTAGGATTCCTAGGACATGTTGTGTCTGCCGGAGGAATCTCTGTTGATCCCGCCAAGATCAAAGATGTCAAAGAATGGGAAGCCCCAACCACTCCAACCCAAGTCCGTGCATTTCTCGGATTAGCGGGATATTACCGCAAGTTCGTAGAAGGATTCTCAAGCATTGCCAGACCCATGACCCAATTGTTGAAGAAGGACAAGAAGTTTGAATGGATCGACAAGTGTGGGCCAGTTTCCAGGAGCTGAAGAAGAGATTGATATCTGCCCCAATATTAATCATGCCAGATATCAAGAAGCCATTTGATGTGTATTGTGACGCATCCAAGATTGGTCTAGGATGTGTGCTAATGCAAGAAGGCAAAAGTCATCGTGTATCTGTCTCGACAACTGAAGCAGCATGAGCAGAACTATCTGACCCATGATCTTGAGCTAGCAGCTGTGGTTCTAGCATTGAAGACATGGCGTCATTATTTGATGGGTAATCGCTGTGAGATTTACTCATATCACAAGAGTTTAAAGTATATCTTCACGCAGAAGGAGCTGAATATGAGACAAAGGAGATGGACAGAGTTAATCAAGGATTATTACCTTGACATTCACTATCACCCTGGCAAAGCCAATGTAGGTAGGATGCTCTTAGCAGATTGCCGTGTAGGCTAACACCATGATCAAGGAGAAGAAGCAGCCAAGTTTGTATGAAGAGTTGGAGCAGTTCAAGACTAAATTAGTTAGCAAAGGATTCTTAGCTAGCATTGAACTTCAACCCACTTTAATTAGCCAACTCAAGGAAGCCCAGAACGGGAATGAAAGTATTGACGGAATCAAACGTCGTATTGGTACAGGAAAGGTACCTGGATTCACTAAAGACGAAGGAGTACTGTGGTACAAAGGACGTATCTGTGTGCCAGCAGATTCGGAGCTAAAGCAAGTTATCATGAAGGAAGCTCATGATACTCTTTATTCTATCCACCCAGGAGGAACGGAGATGTATCAGGATTTGAAAGAGCAATTTTGGTGGCACAAGATAGAAGAGAGAATCGGAAGCTACATCACCAAATGTGACATCTGTCAAAGAGTCAAAGCAGAACATCAGAGACCTGCGGACTGTTGCAACCATTGCAGATTCCGGAATGGAAATGGGATTCCGTCGGAATGGACTTTATCACCGGTTTGCCTACTTCTAGTAGGGGAAATGACTCAATCTGGGTCATAGTTGATAGATTGTCGAAGGTTAGCCCACTTTATACCTGTCAAGACTACCTACCAGAGTGCGAAGTTAGCAGAACTGTATATTGCTAGGATTGTCAGCCTGCATGGAACCCCCAAGACCATCGTATCATATCGAGGAACCCAGTTTACCTCGAGATTTGGGCAGAAAGTCCAGGAAGGATTGGGAACCAAGTGAACTTCAGCACCGCTTATCACCCGCAAACTGATGGACAGACTGAGAGAGTCAACCAGATCCTAGAGGATATGCTTAGAGCTTGTGTGTTGGAATACGGATCAAAATGGGAAGAAGATGTCTGCCTTTCACAGAATTCTCATATAACAACAGTTATCAAGCTAGTTTGCAGATGGCACCATTTGAATTCCTATATGGAAGAAAGTGTCGTACCCCTTTGAATTGGTCGCAAGTAGGAGAGAGTCAGATCTTTGGACCTGACATTCTCCAAGAAGCTGAAGAGAAGGTTCACAAAGTCCGTGAGCACCTCAAGACCGCCCAATCCAGACAGAAGAGTTATGCAGACAAAAGGAGGAGAGACTTGACTTTCAATGTCGGAGATTTTGTGTATCTCAAGGTTTCACCATTGAAGGGAACTCAACGCTTTAGTTTGAAAGGAAAAGTTAGCCCCCCCAGATATATCAGGCCCTTCAAGATTCTGAACCGTCGAGGAGCAGTATCGTATCAACTGGAACTGCCCAAAGAGATGTCAGCCATCCACAATGTGTTCCATATCTCGTTACTTTGCAAATGTTTGGAAGTGCCCGAGAAGACGGAGTTTTCAAGAACATCGATCATAGAGCCGTTGAGATCAACAATGACTGACCTATCGGAAGTCCCCATCCGTATCTTAGAAGAATCCTATAGAACCACCAGAACCAGGAGCATCAAGTTTCTCAAGATTCAGTGGAGCAACCATACCGAGGAGGAAGCCACTTGGGAGCGACGAAGATTACATTAGGACAGAGTTCCTAGATCTCTTTAGTTCCTAGTTTTCCTTGTAAATTCGGGACGAGATTTTGATTTAAGGGGGAAGGTTGGTAACATCCCAAAACTTTAATCCAAGCTTATCAAGGTCCAAATCCTCAAATTTAGAGTTAACAAAAACTTTTCCAAATTAAAAATGAAGCATTCATGTGTATGTGCATTTAATTAGGAATTGATTTGATTTGCCATGGTTCTGTGATTCTTTGCTTGTTAAATGTTTCTTAGGTGAAATAAACATCATCTAAATCATTCCCAAACTTTTCCTAAAGAAAAACAAAT
>CAJUXJ010001135.1:0-32454 GCA_910589775.1 Avena eriantha
ACAACATTATCACGTACTAAGTGCGATTTCAAAGAGTTCAAAGGTTATAATTTTCGTATACGGGCAAGTGGATGCATTATTATTTCACTCCATGGAGGAAATGATAATCTCTCAAGATTTGATAGTTACAACATTATCATGTCTAAGTGCGACTTTTCAAAGAGTTCAAGGTGGTATAAAACTTCGATATGCAAGTTTATGCATTACATTCCACTCTATGAAAATGGGGGAGAAAATAATAATCTCTCAAAATTTTGTTAGCACATCAATATCACATATTAAGTGCGATTTAAAAGTGTTCAAAGGTTTATAATTTTGCATATGCAAGTTTATGCATTACATTCCACTCTATGAAAATGATAATCTCTCAATATTTTCTTAGCACACATTATCACGTATTAAGTGCGATTTCAAAGAGTTCAAAGGTGTATAATTTTTGTATATGAAAGTTTATGCATTATATTTCACTCCATGGAAATGATAAATGATCAGGATTTTATTAGCACAACATTATCATGTCCTAAGTGCGATTTAAAAGAGTTCAAAGGTGTACAATTTTCGTATAATTTCGTATATGCAATACATTTCACTATATGAAAATGAAGCTAGACAAAGGGTCGCCGTCACCGGAGAAGAGAAAAAAAGGGGAGGCAACGACATGGGCGCGGGTGCTGGGATGGCTCGGGGTCCCATCTTGTAAAGCCAACTTGGCTAAGCTGTGGGCCGGCGCTCACGTGGATAAGCTGTGGGTCTGGCGCTCACGTGGACAAGATGTGGGGCGATGCTGATCTGGATAAGTTGAGAGAGGTGTCCACTACAGGAACCGACTGAACATGACCCCACTTGTCAGCATGTAACGGCAAGGGTCCACTACGGGACCTAACATAATGTGGCCCTACTTGTCAACCCGTAACCGCGAGGGTCCACTACGGGACCCGACTGAACATGGGCCCACTTGTCAGCATGTAACGGCAAGGCTGACAGACAGCAAGTTTCAGACCATGTGAGAGTTTCGTACAAGGAGATGGGCAAAAGAGAGGAAAATTTAAGCGACTGGGAAAAACTGAGTACAACTAACGAACCTAGCATATAAAAATATAAATCCATATAAGAAAGGTAGTACTATAGAGCGTACGAGTTTCAGGAATTCAAGGCCGAGAGTCATATCAACTCATCATCCATGACCATATATTTGCACCGAAAATATAGTACCTCCAATTCAAATGGGATAGGCGGCAAATTTTGCCACTTGATTAAGATTTTGGATTGGCTAGCATCCATCTACTAATAGAAAAATGATATTCCCATGATGGGAGATTTTGCCTCAAAGTGTTTGAAATGGAGGGGCGTGAAATTGATTCCAATGTCAGTGGGTGATTTTGCCACTGGATTGAGATTTTGAATTTGGCTAGCGTCCATCTACTAATAATATAAAATGGTACTCCCCTGTGGGAGATTTTTCCCCAAGTTTTTGAAACAGAGGGGGCGTGAAATGCTTCAAGGTCGGTGGGTTGATTTTCTTGCTTGATTGAGATTTTGAATTTGGGCTACCGTTCCAAATAATAATAGAAAAATAGTACTCCCTTGGTGGGAGATTTGCCTCAAAGTTTTGAAACAGAGGGGTGCGAAATGCTTCACGGTCGGTTCATGATTTTGCCGCCTAATTGAGATTTTGAATATGGCTACCAACCAAATAATAATGGAAAAAACTAGTAGACTGTATGTTATCAATCCAGGAATTCAAGACCGAGAGTCACATCAACTGATCATCCATGACCATAATAATTGCGTAGAGTGAGATTTTGAAATTCCTAGCATCGAGGTAATAATAAAAAGGGGTACCCCCTCTTTAGGAAGTGAAGGCCGAGAGTGACATCAATTGGTCATCCATAATGATAATCGGATACCTCCGATTCAAACGGGGTAGGCGGCAGATTTTGCCGCTCAACTAGATTTTGAATTTGGCTAGCGTCCAAGGAATAAAAGAAAATGGTACTCCTTCTGTTTGAATTGAAGGCTGAGAGTCACATCAATTGATCATAAAAATAATAACCATATTCGCAAAGAAAATTGGATACATACATCTCTGATTCAAACGGGATAGGCGGGTAGGTGATATGTTGCAAACGTATCTATAATTTTTGATGTTCCATGCTTGGTTTATATCTACTTTCTTATGTTTTGTCCACACTTTGGAGTATTTTTACACATTTTCTGGAAATAACCTATTAACAAGATGCCACAGTGCCAGTTGCCTGTTTTCTGCTGTTTCTGGTTCCAGAAAAGTCATATTATGAATATTCTCGGAATTGGACCGACAAAAGCCAAAGTGGTTATTTTCCCGGAAGACTCACGGAGTCAGAAGAAAGAGACAAAGGGGCGCCATAGGGTGGCCACCCCACCCCTAGGCGTGGGTCCCCCTGGCCGTGCCAGGGCATGGTGTGCCCCCCATGGCCGGCCACCAACCTTGCCCCTTCGTCTATAAAATCCTCCCGATGCAAAAACCCTTAAAACGTCCAGCCTCCAGTCACGAAAAGTTCCAAAACACTATCACCACCGAAAAGGAGATTCAGGGGACAGAAGTCTTTGTTCTGGCACCCTGCCGGGACGAGGACGTGCCCCCGGAGCCATCTCCATCGATCTCCACCACCATCTCCATCACCATTGCTGATACCCATGATGAGGAGGGAGTAGTTCTCTCTCGAGGCTAAGGGTTCTACCGGTAGATATGTGTTCATCTCTTTCTCTATGCATGATCATATTGTGATCATGAGCTTTGTAATCAAGTAGATCTACCTTGCTACTCAAGTGCTTTAATACATCTCTGCTCTCCCCATGTGCGTGAAAGTGATAGCGTGCACACCGTGGTGGCACTTAGGCTAGATATTACAAATACTTATTATGAGTTATATTTTGAGTTGGTTGTCTCTATGAAATTGTGGTGTTTGTTGGAACCATCTAGTATTCAATGTGACAGTGTGGGGTTATCTAGATGGGAAAGCGAACTTTGAGGTGTGCTGTTATAGCCCTACCATGGATTAGAGTGTCCAACCGAAGAGTAGTTCAGAGTAGTATCATGAAGAGAAGATATTTATATGAGAGTGTTCACTAGCGAAAGTATGATCCCTAGGCCTTTTTCTAAGCATTGAACACCGTTTGCAACTAGATCTGTTACATGTTTACTTGCTACTATCTTATTTCAATTTCCTTTAGTCTCTTCCACGCCATCAAGCTATTTTCTAGCACCGTTACCACTTATAATTATCCATACCACTTGTATTTCACTATCTCTTCGCCGAACTAGTGCACCTATACACCTAACAAGTGTATTGGGTGTGTTGGGGACACAAGAGACTTCTTGTATCTTGATTGCAGGGTCGCTTGAGAGGGGGTATCTTTAACCACTTCCTCCCTGAGTTCGATAAACCTTGGGTGATCCACTTAAGGGAAAACTTGCTGCTGTTCTACAAACCTCTGCACTTGGAGGCCCAACAACTGTCTACAAGAATAGAAGTGCGTAGACATCAATCTATTTTCTGGCGCCGTTGCCGGGGAGGTAAGGTAAAAGGTACTCACATCCTCTGGTGTGAGTGCTCGAAGTTATTTCCTTTAGATTCTGCAGTCATATCTCTTTGTTTCTTGTTTTTATTTTCACTAGTTAGGCTTAATAGAAAACAAAAAAAATTAGAGAGCTTTATAGTATTTATCTTGAGTTAGGACATGAAGTGTTTGAAGAGAAAATTAAAAAACCCATGGAACTTTATTTGCATGCTAATAGCAGTGTTATTAGTATGAATTCTTTGAACACCATTATTGCTAATGCTATGGAAAAGTCTAAGCTTGGGGAAGCTAGTTTTTATGAAAATGATCTTTTTAGTCCCCCAAGCATGGAGGAGAAAATTTACTTTGATGATACTATGCCTCCAATATATGATGATTGCAATGATGAATATGATATTTTCAGTCCACCTACTATTGAGGAGGAAATTAATTATGACTACAATATGCCTCCTATATTTGATGATTGTGGGATGAGAATAATAATGATAGCTATTTTGTTGAATTTGCTCCCACTACAATTAATAGAATGGCTATGCTTATGTGGGGAGTATTAATTCTTTTATGCATGTGTCTCATGATAAGAATGTTTCATGTGATAGTTATATTGTTAATTTTTATTTTGATGCTACTGAAAGTTATTATGAGAGAGGGAAACATGGTTTTATGCATCTCAATAATATTAAGTTTCCCCTCTTTATGTTGAAAGTCTTGAAATTGCACTTGTTTTGCTTTCCTATGCTTGTTGCTTTGTGTGCTTTCATGACTTGTTTCTTTACAAGATTCCTATGCATAGGAAGTGGGTTAGACTTAAATGTGCTTTGAATTTGCTTCTTGATGCTCTCTTTTACTTCAATTCATATTTCTTATGTGAGCATCTTCTCAAACAATCAAGCCTAATTTAAAGGCGTTAAAGAAAAGTACTTATTGGGATATAACCCAAATTTTTTAGATGAGTCTTGGAAGTTATTACCTCTGTAATACCCGCTCCTTATTCTTTTTATTTGCTTTTTGTGCCAAGGGTAACCTCTAATGAGAGAGAAGTAATGCTTGCGAAAGTTGCTGTCCCAAAACAGATTTTTTGTGCTTTGCAGTAAAAATTTGTGTAAAATCTCTGTACGTCCTTTTGAGGCGTGAGTTTTTGTGATTCTGACCCAGGTTCTTATCTAACTTTTGTTAGTTCAACACTTTCCGATTTGAGCAACAGAAGGTCTTCAAAAAAATTGGTTTTACCTGCTGGTCTGTTTTGACAGATTTCTGCCATTATTTGCATTTGCTTTTTGTTGATTCCTTTTTGAGTTCTTTTTGGGGAATTGAGCTTTTTTAGGGAAGTGCTACAGTACCTTGTGTTTTAATGGAAGTTTTATTGTGTTGAAACTGAACCCAAAGACTTATTATCTTGAGTACACTAATGTTGCTAATAAAGATTATGTGAAGTTTTGTATGAAGGAAAAAATTTCAGGTATATGGAGAGAATGATGTAATGAGATGAAGAATGGATTAAATCTAAAGCTTGGGAATGCCACCCGTGTCACCCCAAGAAATATCCAAGAAGTACAAGTGTCAAATCTTGGGGATTCCTAAGGCATCCCCTTCTTCATCAATAAAAATCTGAGGTTTCTTCCAAACACTTCATTTTATTGTTTCATACACAGTTGTGTTGTTCTTGGAGCGTCTTCGGTTTTCGTTTTTGGTTTTCATTTGCTTAGTTTTCTTGAATAAATTGGTTGGACCCCCTCCTTCATACATTAGTTTTCAAATAAGATTGGTTTGGATTGGAAAGAGTAGGAAAAGTTCATGCTTAAGTGGTACAAAGGAGTTTGTTTTTGACTGTGGCCTATGCTTTGTCATGTCATGCTTGAATTTTTTTTGGCTTTATGCTTAGTGATTTTTGCTGTAGCATGACATGTTATAAACAATTGAGATTGCTTAATGTGCCTTGAAAGAATCATGCGTTGTTTTAGCATATTAAAGCATAGTATTGTGGTATTCTCCTTTGATGCTTTATTTGGGTTGACTTGGCGCATACTCACACCATGTTATGACTATCCCAAGTCACCATAGCCTTTATGATACTTTAGTTTTCGACTTGTAGTATCACTTTATGCTTTAATTAATGATGTTTTGTCGCTTTGCATGATTATGGCCATTATTGCTCTCTTAGTTGGTCGCTCCCAGTCTTTTGCTAGCCTCCATAACCAAGTATGAGTTCCACTCATGCATCCAACTCCAAATAAAACCAAGTTATTCCAAAGAGTCCACCATACCTACCTATTAGCATTTGCTATTCCAAGTATATTCATGTTTTTATCTACCTTCCGAATTAAACTTGTTATGAGAAAACTAGTGATTTTAGCTCTCACGAACTTGATGGCACACTTTACTTTTCTTGCCCTTAATAAACTTGAACCATTGTGTCGTCTATGTTGTATATGTTTGTACTTATATGTTGGGGATTAGCAGAACCATGCTGTCATGGGAACGCTTTCAACATTGCACCTGTACTTTGTACCTAGTTGATATCATAATCTTTTGTCTATGGATGTCGTCGGTGTGAAATGAAAGGGGAGCTTGTAAGTCCATGGAGTTATGTATGTGTGTTAGAGAAACGCCTGGGCCGCTGGTCTAATCCATGCTGTCATGGTGGAAACCTGCAGTGTAACCATAATGAGCAATCTATGAAGCATTCTTCTTATAAAAAAAGAAATAGGTATTGAGAAAAAGAGAAAAAGAGAAAAAAAGAGATATGAGAAAAGAGGAAAGAGATAAAAACACCATTTTCCCATGGTAAATAAGAAGATTGCTGAGATGCTCGTTGTCTGCTTGCCTTGTCATTTTGATATGGGGATTCTTCTGTATCATCGGGCAAGGGGTACCCCGTTGGCGGTTCTCTATGATACACATGTACTTACTATGACAAGAACTTACCGGTAACTAAACTTGAGTAGCATGAGGAGCGGCCCTCGTATTCAAGGGACATGAGATTTCCAACTTATACTTCGTAAAGCATATACTCCATAGTTTGTTCACTTTAACCTTAATCACTTCAAGATGCTTATGATAGGGGCAATGACAGCTGAAAGCTAATAAGTACCATAATTTTTGGAAGCTCTTTATGAAACTTGAATCTCTGCTTCCTTCTATGAAGGCCTTTCTTTTACTTTTATGTTGCGTCTCCATATTCTATATTTATGCACCTATTGAGAGAGCATAGTGGCCATTCTTAGTTCTATGTGCATTGTCCCAAGACTTGTTGATTGATGCATAACTTTGATATTGCTTGTTCTTAAACTATTTGTATCTAGTCACCCTTATAAACTTTGAAGGTGTCCTATGCAATCATGATTTGCTACATTATGAGGGACAAGCTGAATGCCACTATGCTATCTTTTCTTTATGTGAAACAAACAAACGTCTTGCAAAGCATTGTTATTCATGAATCTTTTGTTTGTGCCTTTTTATGTTACAACATAGTTGCTATGTCTTATTGTTAGAACTTTATCTTTCATGCTATGTTGAAGTACTATGATCCCAGCTATCAATGTTTTACAAATATTTTGATCAAGTTTATGATGGTGCATGTCACCTCAAAAATTATTCTTTCCTTTTATCACTTACCTACTCGAGGAAGAGCAGGAGTTAAGCTTGGGGATGTTGATATGTTGCAAACGTATCTATAATTTTTGATGTTCCATGCTTGGTTTATATCTACTTTCTTATGTTTTTTCCACACTTTGGAGTATTTTTACACATTTTCTGGAACTAACCTATTAACAAGATGTCATAGTGCCAGTTGCCCGTTTTCTATTGTTTTTGGTTCCAAAAAAGTTAGAAAATGAATATTCTCGGAATTGGACCGGACAAAAGCCAAATTCATTATTTTCTCAGAAGACTCACGGAGCCAAAAGGAGAGACGAAGGGGGCCACAGGGTGGCAACACCACCCCTGGGAGCGGGTCCCCCTGATCACGCCAGGGCATGGTGTGGGCCCCCTGGCCGGCTACCGACCTTGCCCCTTTGCCTATAAAATCCTCCCGATGTAAAAACCCTAAAACTTCCAGCCTCCAGCCACGAAAAGTTCTGCAGCGCTGCCGCCACCAAAAAGGAGATTCAGGGGATAAAAGTCTCTGTTCGGCACCCTGCCGGGATAGGGAAGTACCCCCGGAGCCATCTCCATCGATCTCCACCACCATCTCCATCACCATTGTTGATTCCCATGATGAGGAGCAAGTAATTTTCTCTCGAGGCTAAGGGTTCTACCGGTAGCTATGTGTTCATCTCTTTCTCTATGCATGATCATATTGTGATCATGAGCTTTGTAATCAAGTAGATCTACCTTGCTACTCAAGTGCTTTAATAGATCTCTGCTCTCCCCATGTGTGTGAAAGTGACAGCGTGCACACCGTGGTGGCACTTAGGCTAGAGATTACAAATACTTATTATGAGTTATATTTTGAGTTGGTTGTCTCTCTGAAATTGTGGTTTTTGTTGGAACCATCTAGTATTCAATGTTACAGTGTGGGGTTATCTAGATGGGAAAAGCGAACTTTGAGGTGTGTTGTTATAGCCCTTCCATGGATTAGAGTGTCCAACCAGAGAGTAGTTCAGAGTAGTATCATGAAGAGAAGATATTTATATGAGAGTGTTTACTAGCGAAAGTATGATCCCTAGGCCTTGTTTCTAAGCATTGAAATTCCATTTGCAACTAGATCTGTTACATGTTTACTTGCTACTATCTTCATTTCAGTTTCCCTTTAGTCTCTTCCACGCCATCAAGCTATTTTCTTTCTCCGTTACCACTTATAATTATCCATACCACATGTATTTCACTATCTCTTTGCCGAACTAGTGCACCTATACACCTGACAAGTGTATTGGGTGTGTTGGGGACACAAGAGACTTCTTTTATATTGATTGCAGGGTTGCTTGAGAGGGGATACCTTTGACCACTTCCTCCCTGAGTTCGATAAACCTTGGGTGATCCACTTAAGGGAAAACTTGCTGCTGTTCTACAAACCTCTGCACTTGGAGGCCCAACAACTGTCTACAAGAATAGAAGTGTGTAGACATCAGTAGGTTTTGCCGCTCGACTAAGATTTTGAATTTGGTGGTTGTCCAAATTATAAAGAAATATTGTTAGGCGGTTCTACCTCTGTTCATGAATCCAAGGCCGAGGAGAGCGAGGTTCGGTCACATGATTTTGTGCATGGAGCATCGTAAATAGATAAAAGCATGATGCAAAACAAATACTCACTCTGTTTTTGTATACAAGGCCACAAACACAACCCGAACTCAGTCTTAGGAACCATTTCACAGGACCACGGTTCTCGCATATCAATGCAAGGTTCATCTTCAATTTAGACTAGTCTCTTCATCTATGGGCTCTCGAGAATTCCGCTGATCTTGTAAGATCTTCAACTCCACATCATTTACTAATGCTTTCTATCTCAGCTTGCCGATTATTTATCTTTGCACTTCCTATGACGTAGTGCTACGATTATTCCTGACAAGACAAATACACCGACCTAGAATTGGACTTGTACTTGGACTACGACAACCTAAAATTACACAGGAACGTGCTTTTGTGATGAGCTTCGCCTTTTATTACCATGTTAAATGCTTCTTGACATTCTTCTTGGGCTTGTTCTAGACCCTCATTTCTAGGTTTTTCCATCTCCTCATTCAATTTCATATGTAAGGTTATCAGTTGGTAGATATGGGTGAGAGAAGATAAGCTACTATAGATAAACATGCAGACAACAAATTTGATCTTTCTATGAACAAATCTTACAAGTTTGCATAGTTGATTATGCATCATATACACTGTAGTAAAAGCATAGCTATTTGATCATACTTATAAGAATTTTATCACTAACATGCAATAACGCGACTATGCCAACATGACATCTGTTTGTTTCTTCATCGCCAGGTGCATGATATCACAAGATAACACTTTGTATAGTTGAAAACTAAAACTCACACTAGTTGGAAATCATCTACTTAAATAAAAAAACAGGCAGAAGTTTAGGCATTGTTGACACCTAACTATACATATACATTACTAAGGGTGTGTCATCACAAAATATAAATCGAGTAGAAGAGTTACAATAACACTCTTAGCAGAGGGAGTGAGCCCTTATTTTTTGCTTGTTTGGAATGCCTCGAATTTTTCCTTCATACTTATCACATCTTTTTGCAATGTGGGTGGAACGCATGATCAAAATATAAGAATCAAAAAGTCTCTACAAGAGTAAATACTAATTATCCTTAGTTTTGCGCTCAGGTGCCCAACCAATGCATGCGATCCAGTTTGGTTTGTTAAACGTTATCCGTCACAGTTACTCTTATGTTTCTCAGTGTTCTTCTGCAAAAGGAGACTAGTTAGATAGATGCGCAAATAGGAATTTCAAATGTGGTCTAGTATTAGTATTCACAGACCATACCATAATCTTTGGATCGATCGAGAAGATCTATCCACTGTTGGTCAGTCATAGTATGTTCATTAGGAGTTGTTCTTTGAATATCCTTACTTGCCTTATCATCAAAGTATTACTTCTTTATCCTATGGCACTACTGGCGCAAAGAACAAGAGAATACATCCTTGAGAACATAGTCTACATCCTAATTATCCTGATCGAAGTTGAATTTTGTCTGTCGGCAAGAATGGGAAAAAGGGAGGAAAACTTAAGCGACTGGGGAAACTGAGTACAACTAATGAACCGAGGGTACAAAAATAGAAATCCTTATTAAAAAAGGTAGTACTATAGAGCGTACGAGTTTCAGGAATTCAAGGCCGAGAGTCACGTGAACTCATCATCCATGACCATATATGCACCGAAAATATAGTACCTCCAATTCAAATGGGATAGTCGGCAAATTTTGTCGCTTGATTGAGATTTTGGATTTGTCTAGCATCCATCTACTAATAGAAAAATGGTATTCCCATGATGGGAGATTTTGCCTCAAAGTGTTTGAAACGGAGGGGCGTGAAATGATTCTAAGTCAGTGGGTGATTTTTGCCACTGGATTGAGATTTTGAATTTGGCTAGCGTCCATCTACTAATAATATAAAATGGTACTCCCCCTTTGGGAGATTTTGCCCCAAAGTTTTTGAAATAGAGGGGCGCGAAATGCTTCAAGGTGGTGGGTGATTTTCTCGCTTGATTGAGGTTTTGAATTTGGCTACCGTCCAAATAATAAAATAAAAATGGTACTCCCTCGATGGGAGATTTTGCCTCGAAGTTTTTGAAACAGAGGGGTGCGAAATGCTTCACGGTCGGTTGGTGATTTTGCTGCCTGATTCAGATTTTGAATATGGCTACCAACCAAATAATAATGGAAAAAGCTATTAGACTGTACGCTAACAATCCAGGAATTCAAGGCCGGGAGTCACATCAACTGATCATCCATGACCATAATAATTTCGTAGAGTGAGATTTTGAAATTCCTAGCATCGAGGTAATAATTAAAAAGGGGCACTCCCTCTTTAGGACGTGAAGGCCGAGAGTGACATCAACTGGTCATCCATAATGATAATCGGATACCTCCGATTCAAACGGGGTAGGCGGTAGATTTTTCCGCTCGACTGAGATTTTGAATTTGGCTAGCGTCCAAGGAATAAAGGAAAATGGTACTCCTTCTGTTTGAATTGAAGGCTGAGAGTCACATCAATTGATCATAAAAATAATGACCATATTCGCAAAGAAAATTGGATACATATATCTCTGATTCAAACAGGGTAAGCGGTAGGTTTTGCCGCTCGACTAAGATTTTGAATTTGGCGGTTGTCCAAATTATAAAGAAATATGGTTAGGCGGTTCTACCTCTGTTCATGAACCCAAGGCCGAGAGAGAGAGGTTCGGTCACATGATTTTTGTTCAAGGAGCATCGTAAACAAATAAAAGCATGATGCAAAATAAATACTCACTCTGTTTTTGTATACAAGGCCACAAACACAACCCGGACTCAGTCTCAGGAACCATTTCACAGGACCACGGTACTCACCTGTCAATGCAGGGTTCATCTTTAATTTAGACTAGTCTCTTCATCTATGGGATCTCGAGAATTCCGCTGATCTTGTAAGATCTTCAACTCCACATCACTTACTAATGCTTTCTATCTCAGCTTGTTGATTGTTTATCTTTGCACTTCCTATTCTGTAGTGATACGATTTTCCTGACAATACAAATACACCGACCTTGAATTGGACCTGTACTTGGACTACGCCAACCCAAAATTACACAGGAACGTGCTTTTGTGATGACCTTCGCCTTTTATTACCATGTTAAATGCTTCTTGACATTCTTCTTGGGCTTGTTCTAGACCCTCTTTTCTAGGTTTTTCCATCTCCTCATTCAATTTCATATGTAAGGTTATCAGTTGGTAGATATGGGTGAGAGAAGATAAGCTACTATAGATAAACATGCAGACAACAAATTTAATCTTTCTATGAACAAATCTTAGAAGTTTGCATAGTTGATTATGCATCATATACACTGTAGTAAAAGCATAGCCATTTGATCATACTTATACGAATTTTATCACTAACATGCAATAACGTGACTATGCCAACATGAAATCTGTTTGTTTCTTCATTGCCAGGTGCATGATATCACAAGATAACACTTTGTATAGTTGAAAACTAAAACTCACACTAGTTGGAAATCATCTACTTAAATGAAAAAAAGGGGCAGCAGTTCAGACATTGTTGCACATCTAACTATACATATACAATACTAAGGGTGTGTGATCACAAAATATCAATCGAGCAGAAGAGTTACAATAACACTCTTAGTGGAGGGAGTGAGCCCTTATTTTTTGCTTGTTTAGAATGCCTCGAATTTTTCCTTAATACTTATCACATATTTTTGCAATGTGGGCGGAACGCATGATCAAAATATAAGAAGCACAAAGTCTCTACAAGATTAAATACTAATTATCCTTAGTTTTGCGCTCAGGTACCCAACCAATGCATGCGATCCATTTCGGTTTGTTAAACGTTATGCGTCGCAGTTACTCTTATGTTTCTCAGTGTTCTTCTGCAAAAGGAGACTAGTTAGATAGATGCGCACATAGGAATTTCAAATGTGGTCTAGTATTAGTATTCATAGGCCATACCATAATCTTTGGATTGATCGAGAAGATCTATCCACTGTTGGTCAGTTATAGTACGTTCATTAGGAGTCGTTCTTTGAATATCCTTACTTGCCTTATCATCATAGTATTACTTCTTTATCCTATGGCACTACTGGCGCAAAGAATAGGAGAACACATCCTTGAGAACATACTCTACATCCTAATTATCCTGATTGAAGTTGAATTTTGTCTGTCAGCAAGAATGGGAATAGTTGATGTGTTATGTGACTTAGAATAGAACCAATAGCCAACTTGAAGGCATGGGACAAAGAAACATGAATTACATGTTACTTTTGGAGTAATGAACTATAATGGTCAGGGGTATATTGGCGGTGCTTGAACGATGGGAAGATGGGGATATCATTCCTGACAAAAACGCCTATTTACGATGCTAGAAAAGCAGATTCTTCTAGATTTTCTAAACTTCGCTTGCCAGGCACAATAGAATTGATGCAATATCTAGATTGTGTTCCAAAAATTGTAGCTTCAAGCTTTTTTCCTACCATTGGCTCCCTTTTCTAAAATCGCCGTGTAACTGCCAATTCAACCGTTACATCAAGCTATCACGGTACATATAAGGGAGCATGCAACGATAAGCCTTGGAACACATACCTTGTTTGGCGCCGGGCTGATCACCAGGTGGGTGATTGTCGCTAGCTTGTTGCTATTGAGCTAGCAGTGTTAGGCTAATAGAGGTTGAAACTAGTTCGGCTGCCAACTATTGCTGGGTATCTGGATTGGCAACTGGTTATTGTGGAATGTGTGTGATGGTATTTGCTGCGTCTATGTCTATTGGAACCTATGGTGTGCCACCAAGACGATGTTTTTTAGGCACCTTATGCGAGTTTCCTCACTTTTGTTTTTTGCTTTTCCTGGGATGTGTTTGTGGTCCACCGGTAGCATTAGCAAGACCGCTTGTCAATGCTTTAGGGTTTACCTGAACATGTCTTACATGGACCAGCTGATTTCTGATACACATAAAACATACTTCAGTCTATTAGAGCATCTCCACTCGGGGGCCCTAAAGCCCCCTAAAGGGCTATGGGGGGTGCTGGCGCCTAAAATCACACCCAACCGCCCCCCAAATGTTTGACACCGACACGACTCGCTTAGTTATTCGGCGCCCCTAGGCCGAACCCAATCCACGGGGGGCAAGTGGGGGCGCCAGATGGAGCTAAAAACAACGCGGGCCAACCCTAGTAGTGACGTAGGTGCATCCTTCCCGCCCAGGTTAGTTTCCCACCCTTTCCTGCTATAACCAGGGTGGCCGCCATTGCAATCCATAGATCCACACCTCTCTTTCCCCATCTCTCTTTCCCCAACTCTCTTTCTCACCATGGACAACCCACATTGGGCCTATATCACCCTCAAGGAGACAGAGGCATTGTGCGCCTCCAGCTACCCATGCCCACCGGGCTACCGGCTTCCATCCGACTAGATGCTGAGCACCGAAGTGGTGCCCATACCTCTCGTGCCTCGCGGTTCCGCCCGTCGTGCGGCCATCACGAGCCACTACTACCTCGAGCTCACACCCGAGCTGCGGATGGATCCCAATTGGTGCCCCGACAACACCATGACCTAGACTACCTTCTATGCAAATTGGCGGGAAAGAGAGCTCGTCAGGTACGAGGGCGACGCCCCTCCTACGGTCAACCACAACGAAGCCGGCCGATGGCTATGGTGATTGAACCGGACACTCGCTAATGTGATACACCACATCGCTAAAGGAGATCACCCTCGCCTACGGTACCCGCATTTTCAGCCTCCGTGGAGCCCAAGAAGAGGCAGTAGAAGCGCTCGTGCCGCTAGTCGGGGCATGATGGCTCATGTTGATGTAGAGCTCATTGGGAACCCCAAGATGAAGGTATGATGAGCACAACAACAAGTTTCCCTCAGTTATGAAACCAAGGTTTAATTGAACCAGTAGGAGCAAGGAAACACCCCAAAGGTGTTGCTAGCTGAGCCTTGGCAGGGCGCACTACCGGTGCTAGTAGCAACGTGGAGACCTGCACAACACAACCACAGAACTCTATCCCCAACTTGCGATGAGGTTGTCAATCTCACCGTGTTTTGCTGAAAACAAAGGAAAACGTATCGAATGGAAGGAAGTAATAGTTTGCAGAAAGTAAACACAAAACAGTAAATAGTTTGTAGATTGTATGTAAAAGAAAAGGACCGGGATCCATAGTTCACTAGAGGTGGCTCTCCTTAAGATAGATAACATGCTGAGTGAACAAATTACAACGGGGCAATTGAAAAACATCGAGAAAGCAATACATGCATATACTAATCATCTTGACTCCTTTGGAACTTGATCGGGCATTACAACATTATACATAGATCGCCATCCAACTGCATCTATGACTAATAATCCACCTTCAGGTTATCATCCGAACCCCCTCCAGTATTAAGTTGCAAGCAACAGATCATTGCTTTATGAATTGCGTGTAAAGTAAACAATACGATTGTTCTATGAACAAACGATTGTTGTTTTCTCCCTAGTAGCAACAACACATCTAGTACCTTAGAGATTTCTGTCACTTCCACAGATTACCAAAGGCATGAACCAACTATCGAGCATAAATACTGACTCTTGGAGTTGCTAGCATCTACTTGGCCAAGATAGCTACTAACAACAGAAAGCATGCAAGATCACAAATAAAAAAGACATGATAGAATTAATAATCAATTTGAAATAGCATCTCAATATCCATCGGATCCCCGCAAACACAACATGCAGAATTACAAATAGATGATCTTGATCATGAACGGAGCTCACAAGATCTAGACATGAAAGCACAAAGGAGGAGAACCAACCATCTAGCTACTACATGGATCCGTAGTCCAAGGATGAACTACTCACGCATCACACCGGAGGCTTGCATGGTGATGAAGAAGGCCTCCAGGGTGAATTCCCCTCTCCAGTAGGGTGTCGGGAGGAGCTTCAGATCCTTCCCGATCTAGGGATGGAGATGAAGGCGGCTACAAACTCTTTCGTGGATTTTTGATCGAGTACTTAGGGTTTTCGTCCCGAGGGCATCTTATAGGCGGACGGAGAGGTCGAGGGGGTGCTGGGGTCAGCTAGACCATCCCCTAGTGCGGGCCAGGCCTAGCCGCGCGGCCAGGTGGTGTGGCCGCCCCCAGCCCTTCTCCGTCTCGTATTCTGGCATCTGATGACTTCCAAAAAAATAGGCACTTTGGCTTCTGTCCCGTCCAATTCCGAGAATATTCATTTTCTGACTTTCCTGGAACCAAAAACAACAGAAAACAGGCAGCTGGCACTGTGGCTCTTGTTAATAGGTTAGTCCAAGAAATCATATGAAAATTACTCCAAAGTGTGGACAAAACACAAGAAAGTGGATAACACCAAGCATGGAACATCAAAAATTATAGATACATTTGCAATGTATCAACATCCCCAAGCTTAACTCCTGCTCGTCCTTGAGCAGGTAAGTGATAAAAAGAAAGAATAATTTTTGAGGTGACATGCACCATCAAAGACTTGATAAAAGTATTTGTAGAACATTCAAAGCTGGGATCATAATACTTCAATCATAACATGAAAGATAAAGTTCTAGCAATAAGAAAAAAAAACTATGATGCAACATGAAAAGGCACAAACAAAAGATTGATGAATAACAATGCTTTGCAAGACGTTTGTTTGTTTCACATAAAGAAAACATAGCATAATAGTATTCAGCTTGTCCCTCATATAGTAGCAAATATAAATGCATAGGACACCTTCAAAGTTCATAAGAGTGACTAGATACAAATAGTTTAAAACAAGCAATATCAAGTTATGCATCAATCAACTAGTCTTGGGACAATGCACATAGAACTAAGAATGGCCACTATGCTCTCAGAGTAGGTGCATAGAGATAGAAGGTGGAGACTCAATATAATGGTGGAAGAAAGGCCTTCATAGAAGGAAGTAGGGATTCAAGTCTCATAAAGAGCTTCCAAAAGTTATGGTACTTATAGCTTTCAACTCTCATTGCCCCTATCATAAGCATCTTGAAGGTGATTAAGGTTAAAGTGACACAACTAAGAGGATATGCTTGACAAGTTATAAACCGAAATCTCATGCCCCTTACTTACGAAGACCGAACCTCATGCTACTCAACTTTAGTCACGAGTAAGCTCTTGTCATTGTAAGTACATGTGTATCATAAAGAACCGCCAACGGGGTACCCCTTGCACATGATACAGGAGTTGTCCCATAATCAAAAAGACAAGGCAAGCAGACAATGAGCATCTCAGCGATCTTTTTATTTGCTATTTGCATAGGTTTTTATTGAGGATGCTTCATAGAGTGCTCATTATGGTGATGTTGCAAGTTTCCACCATGATTAGACATGTCTTAGGCTTGCGGCCCAGGCGTTTCTCTAACACACATACAAACTCCATGATCTTACAAGTTCCACTTTTATTTCACACCGCCGGGATCCGTAAGCAAAAGAAGATGATATCAACAGGGTACAAAGTACAAATGCAATGTTGAAAGCGTTCCCCATGATACATGGTTCTGCTAATTTCAACTTATAAAGCGGAAGCATATACGCAACAAAGAAGGACCCAATGGTTCAAGTTTATTAAGGGCAAGAAAAGTAAAGTGTGCCATCAAGTTCGTGAGAGCTTTAATCACTAGTTTTCTCATAACAAGTTTAATTTGGAAGATAAACAAAAGCATGAATATACTTGGAATAGCATAAGATAGTAGGTAGGTACGGTGGACTCTTTGGAATAACTTGGTTTAGGGAGTTGGATGCATGAGTGGAACTCATACTTGGTTGTGGAGGCTAGCAAAAGACTGGGAGCGACAAACTAAGAGAGCAGTAATGGCCATAATCATGCAGAGCGACAAAACATCATTGATCAAAGCATAAAGTGATACTACAAGTTGAAAACTAAAGGATCATAAAGGCTATAGTGACTTGAGATAGTCATAACATGGTGTGAGCATGCGCCAAGTCAACCCAAATAAAGCATCAAAGGAGAATACCACTATACTATGCTTTAATATGCTAAAACAACGCATGATTCATCCAAGGCACATTAAGCAATCTCAATTGTTTATAACAAGTCACGCTACAGCAAATAATACTAAGCATAAAGCCAAAACAATATCAAGCATGGCATGACAAAGCATAGGCCACAGTCAAAAATGAGCTCTTTTTATCACATAAGCATGAACTTTCCTACTCTTTTCCAAACCAAACCAAACTATTTGCAAACCAATGTATAAAGAGGGGGTCCAAACAATTTATTCAGCAAACTAAGCAAACCAAGAAAAGGAAAAACCAAAACGAAAACGAAAAAGAAGACGCTCCAAGAACAACACAATTGTGCATGAAACAATAAAAATGAAGCGTTTGGAAGAAACCTAAGATTTTTATTGATGAAGAGGGGGATGCCTTGGGGATCCCCAAGCTTTGACGCTTGTACTTCTTGGATATATCTTGGGGTGACAGGCGTGGCATCCCCAAGCTTGAGATTTAGTCCATCCTTCATCTCATTACTCATTCCTTCCATACACCTGGAATTTTTCCTTCATACAAAACGTCACACAATCTTTATTAGCAACATTAGTGTACTCAAGATAAATAAGTATTAAGGTTCAGTTCTAACACCAAATAAACTTCCATTAGAACACTAGCTACTGAAGCACTTCCCTCAAAAATCTCAATTCCCCAAAAGAACTCAAAAAAGAACCAACAAGAAGCAAATGCAGAAAATGGTAGAAATCTGTCAAAACAGACCAACAGGTAAAGACGAATTTTTTCTAAGACCTTCTGTTGCTCAAATAAAAAAGTGTTGAACTAACGAAAGTTAGATAACAACCTGGGGCAGAAGCACAAAAAATCACTCCTCAAAAATACGTTCAGAGATTTTACACAAATTTGTACAGTGAAGCACAAAAATCTGTTTCGGGATAGCAACTTTCCCAATCATTACTTCTCTCTCATTAGAGGTTACTCTTGGCACAAAAAGCAAATAAAAAGGATAAGGAGCGGTTATTACAGAGGTAATAACTTCCAAGACTCATCTAAAACTTTTGGGTTATCTCCCAATAAGTACTTTTCTTTAACGCCTTTAAGTTAGGCATGATAGTTTGAGAAGATGCTCACATAACAAATATGAATTGAAGTAAAAGAGAGCATCAAGAAGCAAATTCAAAACATATTTAAGTCTAACCCACTTCCTATGCATAGGAACCTTATACGCAAATAAACTCAGAAAGAACAAAGTGATAGGCATAGAAAGATAAACAAGAGTAACTTCAAAACTTTCAGCACATAGAGAGGTGTTTCAGTGCCATGAAAACTTTTACAAACATATTTTCCTCTCTCATAATAATTTTCAGTAGCCTCATGAATAAACTCAACAATATAACTATCACATGAAGCATGCTTTTCATGATCTACAAACACTAGAGCTTTATTATAAACGTTTTCAAAAGAATCCTCAGGAACATAACATTCATCCTCCTTTGGTAAGCATGGGGGACAATCAAAAATGTAAGGGGTAAAGATTTACTCTCATTAGAAGGTAGGGATGGGTAGATCCATTCTTCCTCCTCTGGATCATCACTTTCCTCCTCTTTTTCATCCAATGAGCTTCCAGTTTCAGCAATTTCTTCTTCTATAGGCTCCTGCAAGACATTAGTCTCTTCCGCTGGTGGAGAGCATCTATTAAGATATTCAAGAATATAGCCATTTTTTCCTTGTAATTATCAAAGCAAAATTGAAGTATATCATAAACCTCATATTTGTAAGGTGCATCATCAGTATTTTCAAGCAAATAAGCTAGTTCGAATGCACCCTTCCAAGCAATAAATTCTTCAATTTGTTCCACATCATAAAAGTCATAATTTCCCTTAACATAAGAAGATATGGTAACATCATCATTATACTCACATTGAAAAGGGAGGTGTTTATACCTCTTGCAGCAACAAGATTTATCAAATCAATAAGTAACATTATAAGTATAGCACACATTTCTAGCAATGGTATACAATTTATCAATTTGTTCCCATAAGTGTTTCCCTTTTTGTGACAAGCGGTGTTCCTTATAATATATTTTTGTTCTTCCGTGAACCCACCTTGCCAATTAGATTCAGTTTCAAAGAAACCAATCATTGATAGAAAGCATGATAAAGCAAGACAATAACAGACCGACAAAAATACCGACTATAGTAGGAACTAATTTTTTGTGTGTTTTTGATAAAGAAACAAGCAAAAAAAGAAAAAATAAACTAAGCAAAACAAAAATAACAAAGTAAAGAGATTGGTTATGAGGGACTCCCCTTGTGAAGATGTCCTTGACTCCCCGGCAGCGGCGCCAAAAAAGTGCTTGATGGCTTGTGTTGATGTAGAGCTCGTTGGGAACCCCAAGAGGAAGGTATGATGAGCACAGCATCAAGTTTCCCTCAGTTATGAAACCAAGGTTCAATCGAACCAGTAGGAGCAAGGAAACACCCCAAAGGTGTTGCTAGCTGAGCCTTGGCAGGGCGCACAACCGGTGCTACTAGCAACATGGAGACCTGCACAACACAACCACAGAACTTTGTCCCCAACTTGCGATGAGGTTGTCAATCTCACCGTGTTTTGCTGAAAACAAAGGATTAAACGTATCGAATGGAAGGAAGTAATAGTTTGCAGAAAGTAAACACAAAACAGTAAATAGCTTGTAGATTGTGTGTAAAAGAAAAGGATCGGGATCCATAGTTCACTAGAGGTGGCTCTCCTTAAGATAGATAACATGCTGGGTGAACAAATTACAGCGGGGCAATCGACAAACATCGAGAAAGCAATACATGCATATACTAATCATCTTGACTCCTTTGGAACTTGATTAGGAATTACAACATTATACATAGACCGCCATCCAACTGCATCTATGCCTAATAATCCACCTACAGGTTATCATCCGAACCCCCTCCAGTATTAAGTTGCAAGCAACAGATTATTGCTTTACGAATTGCGTGTAAAGTAAACAATACGATTGTTCTATGAAGAAAGGATTGTTGTTTTCTCCCTAGTAGCAACAACACATCTAGTACCTTAGAGATTTCTGTCACTTCCCAGATTACCAGAGGCATGAACCCACTATCGAGCATAAATACTAACTCTTGGAGTTGCTAGCATCTACTTGGCCAAGATAGCTACTAACAATGGAAAGCATGCAAGATCACAAATAACAAAGACATGATAGAATCAATAATCAATCTGAAGTAGCATCTCAATATCCATCGGATCCCCGCAAACACAACATGCAGAATTACAAATAGATGATTTTGATCATGAACGGAGCTCACAAGATCTAGACATGAAAGCACAAAGGAGGAGAACCAGCCATCTAGCTACTACATGGATCCGTAGTCCAAGGATGAACTACTCACGCTGTTGGGCCACGTAGAGATAAACAAAGCTTTTTACCTACGCGGTGATCCCAAGATCTAGCTCAGGTAGAAGTCCATGAGGATTACTACTAGACGCGCAGTTGCGGAATCGATGAGCACGTCGCTTGATGCAGTGCAGTCCTCATGATCCGTTCCGGTTCCACGATCCACGATCCACGATCCGTTCTTTCTATGAACAAATCTTACAAGTTTGCATAGTTGATTATGCATCATATACACTGTAGTAAAAGCATAGCTATTTGATCATACTTATAAGAATTTTATCACTAACATGCAATAACGCGACTATGCCAACATGACATCTGTTTGTTTCTTCATCGCCAGGTGCATGATATCACAAGATAACACTTTGTATAGTTGAAAACTGAAACTCACACTAGTTGGAAATCATCTACTTAAATAAAAAAACAGGCAGAAGTTTAGGCATTGTTGACACCTAACTATACATATACATTACTAAGGGTGTGTCATCACAAAATATAAATCGAGTAGAAGAGTTACAATAACACTCTTAGCAGAGGGAGTGAGCCCTTATTTTTTGCTTGTTTGGAATGCCTCGAATTTTTCCTTCATACTTATCACATCTTTTTGCAATGTGGGTGGAACGCATGATCAAAATATAAGAATCAAAAAGTCTCTACAAGAGTAAATACTAATTATCCTTAGTTTTGCGCTCAGGTGCCCAACCAATGCATGCGATCCAGTTTGGTTTGTTAAACGTTATCCGTCACAGTTACTCTTATGTTTCTCAGTGTTCTTCTGCAAAAGGAGACTAGTTAGATAGATGCGCAAATAGGAATTTCAAATGTGGTCTAGTATTAGTATTCACAGACCATACCATAATCTTTGGATCGATCGAGAAGATCTATCCACTGTTGGTCAGTCATAGTATGTTCATTAGGAGTTGTTCTTTGAATATCCTTACTTGCCTTATCATCAAAGTATTACTTCTTTATCCTATGGCACTACTGGCGCAAAGAACAAGAGAATACATCCTTGAGAACATAGTCTACATCCTAATTATCCTGATCGAAGTTGAATTTTGTCTGTCGGCAAGAATGGGAAAAAGGGAGGAAAACTTAAGCGACTGGGGAAACTGAGTACAACTAATGAACCGAGGGTACAAAAATAGAAATCCTTATTAAAAAAGGTAGTACTATAGAGCGTACGAGTTTCAGGAATTCAAGGCCGAGAGTCACGTGAACTCATCATCCATGACCATATATGCACCGAAAATATAGTACCTCCAATTCAAATGGGATAGTCGGCAAATTTTGTCGCTTGATTGAGATTTTGGATTTGTCTAGCATCCATCTACTAATAGAAAAATGGTATTCCCATGATGGGAGATTTTGCCTCAAAGTGTTTGAAACGGAGGGGCGTGAAATGATTCTAAGTCAGTGGGTGATTTTTGCCACTGGATTGAGATTTTGAATTTGGCTAGCGTCCATCTACTAATAATATAAAATGGTACTCCCCCTTTGGGAGATTTTGCCCCAAAGTTTTTGAAATAGAGGGGCGCGAAATGCTTCAAGGTGGTGGGTGATTTTCTCGCTTGATTGAGGTTTTGAATTTGGCTACCGTCCAAATAATAAAATAAAAATGGTACTCCCTCGATGGGAGATTTTGCCTCGAAGTTTTTGAAACAGAGGGGTGCGAAATGCTTCACGGTCGGTTGGTGATTTTGCTGCCTGATTCAGATTTTGAATATGGCTACCAACCAAATAATAATGGAAAAAGCTATTAGACTGTACGCTAACAATCCAGGAATTCAAGGCCAGGAGTCACATCAACTGATCATCCATGACCATAATAATTTCGTAGAGTGAGATTTTGAAATTCCTAGCATCGAGGTAATAATTAAAAAGGGGCACTCCCTCTTTAGGACGTGAAGGCCGAGAGTGACATCAACTGGTCATCCATAATGATAATCGGATACCTCCGATTCAAACGGGGTAGGCGGTAGATTTTTCTGCTCGACTGAGATTTTGAATTTGGCTAGCGTCCAAGGAATAAAGGAAAATGGTACTCCTTCTGTTTGAATTGAAGGCTGAGAGTCACATCAATTGATCATAAAAATAATGACCATATTCGCAAAGAAAATTGGATACATATATCTCTGATTCAAACAGGGTAAGCGGTAGGTTTTGCCGCTCGACTAAGATTTTGAATTTGGCGGTTGTCCAAATTATAAAGAAATATGGTTAGGCGGTTCTACCTCTGTTCATGAACCCAAGGCCGAGAGAGAGAGGTTCGGTCACATGATTTTTGTTCAAGGAGCATCGTAAACAAATAAAAGCATGATGCAAAATAAATACTCACTCTGTTTTTGTATACAAGGCCACAAACACAACCCGGACTCAGTCTCAGGAACCATTTCACAGGACCACGGTACTCACCTGTCAATGCAGGGTTCATCTTTAATTTAGACTAGTCTCTTCATCTATGGGATCTCGAGAATTCCGCTGATCTTGTAAGATCTTCAACTCCACATCACTTACTAATGCTTTCTATCTCAGCTTGTTGATTGTTTATCTTTGCACTTCCTATTCTGTAGTGATACGATTTTCCTGACAATACAAATACACCGACCTTGAATTGGACCTGTACTTGGACTACGCCAACCCAAAATTACACAGGAACGTGCTTTTGTGATGACCTTCGCCTTTTATTACCATGTTAAATGCTTCTTGACATTCTTCTTGGGCTTGTTCTAGACCCTCTTTTCTAGGTTTTTCCATCTCCTCATTCAATTTCATATGTAAGGTTATCAGTTGGTAGATATGGGTGAGAGAAGATAAGCTACTATAGATAAACATGCAGACAACAAATTTAATCTTTCTATGAACAAATCTTAGAAGTTTGCATAGTTGATTATGCATCATATACACTGTAGTAAAAGCATAGCCATTTGATCATACTTATACGAATTTTATCACTAACATGCAATAACGTGACTATGCCAACATGAAATCTGTTTGTTTCTTCATTGCCAGGTGCATGATATCACAAGATAACACTTTGTATAGTTGAAAACTAAAACTCACACTAGTTGGAAATCATCTACTTAAATGAAAAAAAGGGGCAGCAGTTCAGACATTGTTGCACATCTAACTATACATATACAATACTAAGGGTGTGTGATCACAAAATATCAATCGAGCAGAAGAGTTACAATAACACTCTTAGTGGAGGGAGTGAGCCCTTATTTTTTGCTTGTTTAGAATGCCTCAAATTTTTCCTTAATACTTATCACATATTTTTGCAATGTGGGCGGAACGCATGATCAAAATATAAGAAGCACAAAGTCTCTACAAGATTAAATACTAATTATCCTTAGTTTTGCGCTCAGGTACCCAACCAATGCATGCGATCCATTTCGGTTTGTTAAACGTTATGCGTCGCAGTTACTCTTATGTTTCTCAGTGTTCTTCTGCAAAAGGAGACTAGTTAGATAGATGCGCACATAGGAATTTCAAATGTGGTCTAGTATTAGTATTCATAGGCCATACCATAATCTTTGGATTGATCGAGAAGATCTATCCACTGTTGGTCAGTTATAGTACGTTCATTAGGAGTCGTTCTTTGAATATCCTTACTTGCCTTATCATCATAGTATTACTTCTTTATCCTATGGCACTACTGGCGCAAAGAATAGGAGAACACATCCTTGAGAACATACTCTACATCCTAATTATCCTTATTGAAGTTGAATTTTGTCTGTCAGCAAGAATGGGAATAGTTGATGTGTTATGTGACTTAGAATAGAACCAATAGCCAACTTGAAGGCATGGGACAAAGAAACATGAATTACATGTTACTTTTGGAGTAATGAACTATAATGGTCAGGGGTATATTGGCGGTGCTTGAACGATGGGAAGATGGGGATATCATTCCTGACAAAAACGCCTATTTACGATGCTAGAAAAGCAGATTCTTCTAGATTTTCTAAACTTCGCTTGCCAGGCACAATAGAATTGATGCAATATCTAGATTGTGTTCCAAAAATTGTAGCTTCAAGCTTTTTTCCTACCATTGGCTCCCTTTTCTAAAATCGCCGTGTAACTGCCAATTCAACCGTTACATCAAGCTATCACGGTACATATAAGGGAGCATGCAACGATAAGCCTTGGAACACATACCTTGTTTGGCGCCGGGTTGATCACCAGGTGGGTGATTGTCGCTAGCTTGTTGCTATTGAGCTAGCAGTGTTAGGCTAATAGAGGTTGAAACTAGTTCGGCTGCCAACTATTGCTGGGTATCTGGATTGGCAACTGGTTATTGTGGAATGTGTGTGATGGTATTTGCTGCGTCTATGTCTATTGGAACCTATGGTGTGCCACCAAGACGATGTTTTTTAGGCACCTTATGCGAGTTTCCTCACTTTTGTTTTTTGCTTTTCCTGGGATGTGTTTGTGGTCCACCGGTAGCATTAGCAAGACCGCTTGTCAATGCTTTAGGGTTTACCTGAACATGTCTTACATGGACCAGCTGATTTCTGATACACATAAAACATACTTCAGTCTATTAGAGCATCTCCACTCGGGGGCCCTAAAGCCCCCTAAAGGGCTATGGGGGGTGCTGGCGCCTAAAATCACACCCAACCGCCCCCCAAATGTTTGACACCGACACGACTCGCTTAGTTATTCGGCGCCCCTAGGCCGAACCCAATCCACGGGGGGCAAGTGGGGGCGCCAGATGGAGCTAAAAACAACGCGGGCCAACCCTAGTAGTGACGTAGGTGCATCCTTCCCGCCCAGGTTAGTTTCCCACCCTTTCCCTGCTATAACCAGGGTGGCCGCCATTGCAATCCATAGATCCACACCTCTCTTTCCCCATCTCTCTTTCCCCAACTCTCTTTCTCACCATGGACAACCCACATTGGGCCTATATCACCCTCAAGGAGACAGAGGCATTGTGCGCCTCCAGCTACCCATGCCCACCGGGCTACCGGCTTCCATCCGACTAGACGCTGAGCACCGAAGTGGTGCCCATACCTCTCGTGCCTCGCGGTTCCGCCCGTCGTGCGGCCATCACGAGCCACTACTACCTCGAGCTCACACCCGAGCTGCGGATGGATCCCAATTGGTGCCCCGACAACACCATGACCTAGACTACCTTCTATGCAAATTAGCGGGAAAGAGAGCTCGTCAGGTACGAGGGCGACGCCCCTCCTACGGTCAACCACAACGAAGCCGGCCGATGGCTATGGTGATTGAACCGGACACTCGCTAATGTGATACACCACATCGCTGAAGGAGATCACCCTCGCCTACGGTACCCGCATTTTCAGCCTCCGTGGATCCCAAGAAGAGGCAGTAGAAGCGCTCGTGCCGCTAGTCGGGGCATGATGGCTCATGTTGATGTAGAGCTCATTGGGAACCCCAAGATGAAGGTATGATGAGCACAACAACAAGTTTCCCTCAGTTATGAAACCAAGGTTTAATTGAACCAGTAGGAGCAAGGAAACACCCCAAAGGTGTTGCTAGCTGAGCCTTGGCAGGGCGCACTACCGGTGCTAGTAGCAACGTGGAGACCTGCACAACACAACCACAGAACTCTATCCCCAACTTGCGATGAGGTTGTCAATCTCACCGTGTTTTGCTGAAAACAAAGGAAAACGTATCGAATGGAAGGAAGTAATAGTTTGCAGAAAGTAAACACAAAACAGTAAATAGTTTGTAGATTGTATGTAAAAGAAAAGGACCGGGATCCATAGTTCACTAGAGGTGGCTCTCCTTAAGATAGATAACATGCTGAGTGAACAAATTACAACAGGGGCAATTGAAAAACATCGAGAAAGCAATACATGCATATACTAATCATCTTGACTCCTTTGGAACTTGATCGGGCATTACAACATTATACATAGATCGCCATCCAACTGCATCTATGACTAATAATCCACCTTCAGGTTATCATCCGAACCCCCTCCAGTATTAAGTTGCAAGCAACAGATCATTGCTTTATGAATTGCGTGTAAAGTAAACAATACGATTAGTTCTATGAACAAACGATTGTTGTTTTCTCCCTAGTAGCAACAACACATCTAGTACCTTAGAGATTTCTGTCACTTCCACAGATTACCAAAGGCATGAACCAACTATCGAGCATAAATACTGACTCTTGGAGTTGCTAGCATCTACTTGGCCAAGATAGCTACTAACAACAGAAAGCATGCAAGATCACAAATAAAAAGACATGATAGAATTAATAATCAATTTGAAATAGCATCTCAATATCCATCGGATCCCCGCAAACACAACATGCAGAATTACAAATAGATGATCTTGATCATGAACGGAGCTCACAAGATCTAGACATGAAAGCACAAAGGAGGAGAACCAACCATCTAGCTACTACATGGATCCGTAGTCCAAGGATGAACTACTCACGCATCACACCGGAGGCTTGCATGGTGATGAAGAAGGCCTCCAGGGTGAATTCCCCTCTCCAGTAGGGTGTCGGGAGGAGCTTCAGATCCTTCCCGATCTAGGGATGGAGATGAAGGCGGCTACAAACTCTTTCGTGGATTTTTGATCGAGTACTTAGGGTTTTCGTCCCGAGGGCATCTTATAGGCGGACGGAGAGGTCGAGGGGGTGCTGGGGTCAGCTAGACCATCCCCTAGTGCGGGCCAGGCCTAGCCGCGCGGCCAGGTGGTGTGGCCGCCCCCAGCCCTTCTCCGTCTCGTATTCTGGCATCTGATGACTTCCAAAAAAATAGGCACTTTGGCTTCTGTCCCATCCAATTCCGAGAATATTCATTTTCTGACTTTCCTGGAACCAAAAACAATAGAAAACAGGCAGCTGGCACTGTGGCTCTTGTTAATAGGTTAGTCCAAGAAATCATATGAAAATTACTCCAAAGTGTGGACAAAACACAAGAAAGTGGATAACACCAAGCATGGAACATCAAAAATTATAGATACATTTGCAATGTATCAACATCCCCAAGCTTAACTCCTGCTCGTCCTTGAGCAGGTAAGTGATAAAAAGAAAGAATAATTTTTGAGGTGACATGCACCATCAAAGACTTGATAAAAGTATTTGTAGAACATTCAAAGCTGGGATCATAATACTTCAATCATAACATGAAAGATAAAGTTCTAGCAATAAGAAAAAAAAACTATGATGCAACATGAAAAGGCACAAACAAAAGATTGATGAATAACAATGCTTTGCAAGACGTTTGTTTGTTTCACATAAAGAAAACATAGCATAATAGTATTCAGCTTGTCCCTCATATAGTAGCAAATATAAATGCATAGGACACCTTCAAAGTTCATAAGAGTGACTAGATACAAATAGTTTAAAACAAGCAATATCAAGTTATGCATCAATCAACTAGTCTTGGGACAATGCACATAGAACTAAGAATGGCCACTATGCTCTCAGAGTAGGTGCATAGAGATAGAAGGTGGAGACTCAATATAATGGTGGAAGAAAGGCCTTCATAGAAGGAAGTAGGGATTCAAGTCTCATAAAGAGCTTCCAAAAGTTATGGTACTTATAGCTTTCAACTCTCATTGCCCCTATCATAAGCATCTTGAAGGTGATTAAGGTTAAAGTGACACAACTAAGAGGATATGCTTGACAAGTTATAAACCGAAATCTCATGCCCCTTACTTACGAAGACCGAACCTCATGCTACTCAACTTTAGTCACGAGTAAGCTCTTGTCATTGTAAGTACATGTGTATCATAAAGAACCGCCAACGGGGTACCCCTTGCACATGATACAGGAGTTGTCCCATAATCAAAAAGACAAGGCAAGCAGACAATGAGCATCTCAGCGATCTTTTATTTGCTATTTGCATAGGTTTTTATTGAGGATGCTTCATAGAGTGCTCATTATGGTGATGTTGCAAGTTTCCACCATGATTAGACATGTCTTAGGCTTGCGGCCCAGGCGTTTCTCTAACACACATACAAACTCCATGATCTTACAAGTTCCACTTTTATTTCACACCGTCGGGATCCGTAAGCAAAAGAAGATGATATCAACAGGGTACAAAGTACAAATGCAATGTTGAAAGCGTTCCCCATGATACATGGTTCTGCTAATTTCAACTTATAAAGCGGAAGCATATACGCAACAAAGAAGGACCCAATGGTTCAAGTTTATTAAGGGCAAGAAAAGTAAAGTGTGCCATCAAGTTCGTGAGAGCTTTAATCACTAGTTTTCTCATAACAAGTTTAATTTGGAAGATAAACAAAAGCATGAATATACTTGGAATAGCATAAGATAGTAGGTAGGTACGGTGGACTCTTTGGAATAACTTGGTTTAGGGAGTTGGATGCATGAGTGGAACTCATACTTGGTTGTGGAGGCTAGCAAAAGACTGGGAGCGACAAACTAAGAGAGCAGTAATGGCCATAATCATGCAGAGCGACAAAACATCATTGATCAAAGCATAAAGTGATACTACAAGTTGAAAACTAAAGGATCATAAAGGCTATAGTGACTTGAGATAGTCATAACATGGTGTGAGCATGCGCCAAGTCAACCCAAATAAAGCATCAAAGGAGAATACCACTATACTATGCTTTAATATGCTAAAACAACGCATGATTCATCCAAGGCACATTAAGCAATCTCAATTGTTTATAACAAGTCACGCTACAGCAAATAATACTAAGCATAAAGCCAAAACAATATCAAGCATGGCATGACAAAGCATAGGCCACAGTCAAAAATGAGCTCTTTTTATCACATAAGCATGAACTTTCCTACTCTTTTCCAAACCAAACCAAACTATTTGCAAACCAATGTATGAAAGAGGGGGTCCAAACAATTTATTCAGCAAACTAAGCAAACCAAGAAAAGGAAAAACCAAAACGAAAACGAAAAAGAAGACGCTCCAAGAACAACACAATTGTGCATGAAACAATAAAAATGAAGCGTTTGGAAGAAACCTAAGATTTTTATTGATGAAGAGGGGGATGCCTTGGGCATCCCCAAGCTTTGACGCTTGTACTTCTTGGATATATCTTGGGGTGACAGGCGTGGCATCCCCAAGCTTGAGATTTAGTCCATCCTTCATCTCATTACTCATTCCTTCCATACACCTGGAATTTTTCCTTCATACAAAACGTCACACAATCTTTATTAGCAACATTAGTGTACTCAAGATAAATAAGTATTAAGGTTCAGTTCTAACACCAAATAAACTTCCATTAGAACACTAGCTACTGAAGCACTTCCCTCAAAAATCTCAATTCCCCAAAAGAACTCAAAAAAGAACCAACAAGAAGCAAATGCAGAAAATGGTAGAAATCTGTCAAAACAGACCAACAGGTAAAGACGAATTTTTTCTAAGACCTTCTGTTGCTCAAATAAAAAAGTGTTGAACTAACGAAAGTTAGATAACAACCTGGGGCAGAAGCACAAAAAATCACTCCTCAAAAATACGTTCAGAGATTTTACACAAATTTGTACAGTGAAGCACAAAAATCTGTTTCGGGATAGCAACTTTCCCAATCATTACTTCTCTCTCATTAGAGGTTACTCTTGGCACAAAAAGCAAATAAAAAGGATAAGGAGCGGTTATTACAGAGGTAATAACTTCCAAGACTCATCTAAAACTTTTGGGTTATCTCCCAATAAGTACTTTTCTTTAACGCCTTTAAGTTAGGCATGATAGTTTGAGAAGATGCTCACATAACAAATATGAATTGAAGTAAAAGAGAGCATCAAGAAGCAAATTCAAAACATATTTAAGTCTAACCCACTTCCTATGCATAGGAACCTTATACGCAAATAAACTCACAAAGAACAAAGTGATAGGCATAGAAAGATAAACAAGAGTAACTTCAAAACTTTCAGCACATAGAGAGGTGTTTCAGTGCCATGAAAACTTTTACAAACATATTTTCCTCTCTCATAATAATTTTCAGTAGCCTCATGAATAAACTCAACAATATAACTATCACATGAAGCATGCTTTTCATGATCTACAAACACTAGAGCTTTATTATAAACGTTTTCAAAAGAATCCTCAGGAACATAACATTCATCCTCCTTTGGTAAGCATGGGGGACAATCAAATAATGTAAGGGGTAAAGATTTACTCTCATTAGAAGGTAGGGATGGGTAGATCCATTCTTCCTCCTCTGGATCATCACTTTCCTCCTCTTTTTCATCCAATGAGCTTCCAGTTTCAGCAATTTCTTCTTCTATAGGCTCCTGCAAGACATTAGTCTCTTCCGCTGGTGGAGAGCATCTATTAAGATATTCAAGAATATAGCCATTTTTTCCTTGTAATTATCAAAGCAAAATTGAAGTATATCATAAACCTCATATTTGTAAGGTGCATCATCAGTATTTTCAAGCAAATAAGCTAGTTCGAATGCACCCTTCCAAGCAATAAATTCTTCAATTTGTTCCACATCATAAAAGTCATAATTTCCCTTAACATAAGAAGATATGGTAACATCATCATTATACTCACACTTGAAAAGGGAGGTGTTTATACCTCTTGCAGCAACAAGATTTATCAAATCAATAAGTAACATTATAAGTATAGCACACATTTCTAGCAATGGTATACAATTTATCAATTTGTTCCCATAAGTGTTTCCCTTTTTGTGACAAGCGGTGTTCCTTATAATATATTTTTGTTCTTCCGTGAACCCACCTTGCCAATTAGATTCAGTTTCAAAGAAACCAATCATTGATAGAAAGCATGATAAAGCAAGACAATAACAGACCGACAAAAATACCGACTATAGTAGGAACTAATTTTTTGTGTGTTTTTGATAAAGAAACAAGCAAAAAAAGAAAAATAAACTAAGCAAAACAAAAATAACAAAGTAAAGAGATTGGTTATGAGGGACTCCCCTTGTGAAGATGTCCTTGACTCCCCGGCAGCGGCGCCAAAAAAGTGCTTGATGGCTTGTGTTGATGTAGAGCTCGTTGGGAACCCCAAGAGGAAGGTATGATGAGCACAGCATCAAGTTTCCCTCAGTTATGAAACCAAGGTTCAATCGAACCAGTAGGAGCAAGGAAACACCCCAAAGGTGTTGCTAGCTGAGCCTTGGCAGGGCGCACAACCGGTGCTACTAGCAACATGGAGACCTGCACAACACAACCACAGAACTTTGTCCCCAACTTGCGATGAGGTTGTCAATCTCACCGTGTTTTGCTGAAAACAAAGGATTAAACGTATCGAATGGAAGGAAGTAATAGTTTGCAGAAAGTAAACACAAAACAGTAAATAGCTTGTAGATTGTGTGTAAAAGAAAGGATCGGGATCCATAGTTCACTAGAGGTGGCTCTCCTTAAGATAGATAACATGCTGGGTGAACAAATTACAGCGGGGCAATCGACAAACATCGAGAA